>JAQYXR010000334.1:0-109276 GCA_030545055.2 Neoaliturus tenellus
ACAGAAAAATCAACAAAATCAGTAGGATATATTGCCGCCGACACATTGTTGGTTTACAGAATGTGTTAGGCCAAATAATATTGGAGTACAGTATCAACAGTCTACTGTACTGCGACCATTTTTTAAAGCCTGATAAAGCTCTGACTTTTCTAAAAATAAACCTGCTTATGAATTTATTTTTTAAGGCAATTAGCCTATGTTACAACCAAAACTGTTAGGCCCTAAACTTCAAGGTGACTTGGGTGAGATACTTTTAGTAGCTACCGAACAATAGCCACTTTCCTTTAGACATTAATAATTAAATGGCTTAGAGCTGTATCAAACAAACAATAAACACGTCTTTGTCAAATTTCATAGTACAGACACCCTCAAATCCGGCGACCGTAGAACCGGCCCACATGCGGTTTTAAAAATGGCCGGATTAACTGGCGGTTTATTGAACAAGTTACAGTTATAAGGGACCTTTTTTAAATGTGTTCCAAAGATAAACTATAAGGTGTATTTAACTAAAAAGAATAGCATAAGATTTAATTAATGTTTTGCTACATACTTTACACTAAAAGGCATATTTTATTCACTCAGATGTTAATAATAGGGCTGAAATTCAATTGGACATTGGATAAGAGGTCGCTAGTGATGAAACTGCGTTCAATGAACAAACTACAAGCAAATGTTTTATCGGCCATTAACAAAGGTCCTTGATAGCCGTTTCATTGTTTCACGGTATCATACACCTTGATAGAAGTAAACAGCAAAGGTAAACGAGTATTATCTTAAGCTTTTTTAACTCTCCCCATTCCGCAAATTTTCAAAACCTAAAAGGGTCCAGTCTTGATTAGTTTGGCTTAGCGGGATTCTACTATACTTTGATAAACAAGTCTGCGTAATCACTAGTATAGCCTACATGTAACAGATACCAATAAATTAAGAAATTATTCAAAGTATTAAGTTAATGGTTCAAAAAACATTTAAAGATAATCTTGTCCCATCCATGTTGAAATTTGATTACATTATCCAATATCAGAACACGTTGTGCCTAGTCAGCGCACAATAACCACTCTATCAGACGTGCTGCGAAAATTTTCAATCTACCAGACTGAAATATAAAAAAAATACATAAAACGTATAAAAAAATTGACATATAGTCGACTCCCTCTCGTTTGGACTCCAATGGTCTGGACGCCGGATGGTCCGGACGAGGTCTTGGAAATGAGTCATCAGCGCGCCGGGTTTCTTGAGGCCAAAATTGACCAGGATTGAACGTGTCTGTTTTGGTCAACATGTAAACAAAGAACCTCAGTTCGGCTTACGATTACGCTCGTTCCGGATAGTCATACCGAAGTGTGGCTAATTTTAAAAGTTACTGTACCGTATATTGTTTGTGTTTTAGTAATTTTGAATTCAGTTATATTATTACGAGATTAATTTGTACAGTAGACTCCCTCTTAACCGGCCACCTTTTAACCGGTCTCCGTTTTAACCGGCCTACCCTAACACAAAAAGAACATCTTTTTAACTAGCCATTTTTTATCTCAACATCGCTTTAACCGGCCGTGTTTCTCCGGAAACGTATTTTTTCTTATCTACTGTATCATTGAATTCAACATTATTTCATATTGAACTTCTCAAACCAATTAAAATGTAATGTCCTTGACGGAAGTGAATGCCACCGGAAGTCAATGTGTTTGGACCTACTATCCAGTAGACCACAATAGAGAAACAAATTATTATTAGTTTAGGTTTGTTGTGGATTTCATGGGTGTCGGATGTCATATGCAGTAATGCATTTAAAGTTGTTTTTTAAGTGATAATTATATTTTAGACCATATAAAATTGTAGGTTGGCGTTCTTAAATGAACATCGGTTTAACCAGCCATTTCATTATCCGGCCCCATCCTGGTCACGAGGTGGCCAGTAAAGAGGGAGTCTACTGTAGGTAAAATTGTAGTTAGAGTAACTGCGTAGTGATTTTATGAATCTAAAATTGTAGCCCCTTTCTTAACAAAAAAAATAAATCTATGAAGTTTTTATTTGTGGCCCTTTTTTGTGTTATTTCTTATTGTCTGGTGTCAATTTTGTTTTTATCGATGTCATCAAAATGAGGTTCCATAAAGTTGGTAGCAAAACAACGTAATGTTTAGGTTATAAAATTGTCTTTATATATGTTTAGAATTAGGCCTAGGTAAATACACACTATTAAAGATTTTAATTTGCATAAGTTAACAACCGCCGGATTGCCCAACAATTTTTTTATCCGGACAATGGTCCGATTCCGAGGAGTCCGGATTAGAGGGAGTCAACAGTATACTATAAACATACTCTTAACATATAGTAGTTTTAAATTAAAACTCCAAATGTCCAATAAATTTTATAATTTGTTACGTAACCAACAAATTATAAAACTTATTGGATATTTGGAGTTTTAAATTAATATTACCTACTATATACATTCCAATAAGAAGAGCTAACCAAAATACTCTTAACACACCAACTATCACAACCAGTTAAACTTTAACTCGCCTATTCTGGAAAGCTAATAGGTACCTTCTTTATCAGTTATTTTTAACAATAAATGTCTTTAGCCGGTAGTAGTGTTTTATAGAAATGGGTACGGTAATGGAAATCGCTGATCCATCTATTCAATTAACCATCGTACTTCTCCTGAGGATAGAGATGGTTTCACTATAATATCATATTTACTCTATTGAAAACTTAAATTACACACATTTTTACCCGTCAAATCATTTCCAGTCTTTGTCCTGCGGTGGGTCAAAAGAAAGCTCTTTGTACAATAAGATGTGCGATAAATAAATATAACTTAATAACATCCAAAAGAAATGGGACAAGTTCATCCTTAAAAGTTTTCTGAGCATTAAACTGGTTTGTGCTACACTGATTTTGCTTTATGTATTCTTTTTTATTCACTCAGTTTCCATTTGCCTAAGCTTAAATTATTAGCCTACAAAGTACTGAGTACTGTACGGTACAGTACGTGAATTAACTTATGACAAATGAACCTTTAAAAAATTAGCCTTGGGTACGGATTAAGAGGTCCACTACAGATGTACAAAATATTCTATGATTTAGAATGGGATTTAGAAGTAATTCTCTCTCATAATTTATTATAAAAATTAACCTCGTCCAAATAAAACATTACCGTACCTTCTAATTTTAGAAGAGAATCAGCGCAAGTCAGACTTTGAGGTCCTTTGATGTGGCTCCTGATGGGATGATCCTGATGTCAAATTGGGTTCCCATCTCGAACACAGCCTTAAAAGAATAAAAAATATGCTTTTAATAAACAATCTGGTTTAGGTTATCTAGTCATAATAGTTGTAGATTTTTACGAATGTTAGTCAAAACAAATAATATTGTCACAACATGTTTGCTGCAAAATGAATTTTACTATATATATTCTCAATAAGCACTATGAAGGTTTGCTGCCTTGGAGGTGTTACAAGCAAATATAGGTTAATCAGTATGGTACCCAGTAAAGTCACAAACTAAATGATGAGTTTTACAAATTTTTTCCCCATAGGCTAAGTAAGTAGGGTTACCAGACGTCCGAGTTTACCCTGGACAGTCCGGATTTTTAGGGATTCCGATCCAGGGTTGTTATACTGTCCGGAGTTTTCAATATTGGTGCTATATTGTTAAGTTTGGTCTCATAATACACTTTAAAGTAGATTACACACGTTAATTTTCGGTAGGCCAAATATATTTTAAACGTGTTTATCCTTTACGGTGGACTCCCTCTCAACCGGCCACCTTTTAACCCGGTCTCAGCTTTAACCGGCCAAGCTGACACAAAATCAAAATTTTTTTAACCAACCATTATTTTTCTCGACATCGCTTTAACAGGCTGTGTTTTGCCGGAAATGTTGTTTTCTTATCTATAATTCAATTCAACACTATACCGTACTGACATTCTCAAACATATTATATCCTGGACGGAAGTGAATGCGCTTGGACCTGAAATCCATTAGACCATAATTAAGAAACTGTTAATCTGTTCTTAATAATTAAGAAACTGTGATTATTAGTTTAGTTTAGTCGTAGATATCATGGGTGTCAGAGGTTAGCTATATAAATTATAGGCTACTCGGAAATATTTTCCGAGTTTTTTTTTTTTCAAGTATAATTGCATTTAGGGCATATTAAATTGTAGGTTGGCATTTTTAAATGTAGGCCTACATCAGTTTAACCGGCCAATTCATTATCCGGCTGCGGTCTGGTCTCGAGGTGGCCGGTTAAGAGGGAGTCTACATTTGATTTTTTTCTGGTGAGCGATGAGGTGAATTCAATACCGGTAATGAAACCAAAAAGTATGCAAACTTGCAGTGTTTGCAAACAGTTTATCTGTAGGCAACGGATAATCAGTTGCCCGTGTCATTGCTATGGTAATAACTATAAAGTGTTTCTATGGACGATAAGATTTCTATTACGGAAATAAGATTTTATGCCTTTCTTATAATTTTTATGTTCCAAACAATTGAAATAAGTGACTATAATTGAGGAATAAGCCTAGGCGATTCAAGATAGTTTCCCTTTCTATATAGGAAATTTGGAAAATGTTTTTTTTCAGTAAAATGAAGCAATTTTAAGGGAATTCAGTTTGAACATTTTGTTATTGTGTTCAACTCAATATATATCGGTATGGCTATTTACACTGCCTCGGTTACATACTTACTGTGTAAGTTAAAATGTGTCGACATTTTATATTGTAGCTCTAAAACAATAAGTTTATCTCTTATTATTATTTCCCATAGGCATTGGGGAGGGGGAGGGGAGAAGGGTTTGAGATATCAGTACTACTGTATCGCAAAAGGGCCGTGGGTTGGCTTAGAAAATATCTGGTAGTGTAACCCTACCCATAAGCCTCAGAACCGGCCTCAGGCAGTTGCAACCACATTGACCAGTTTTAAGTTTTTTAGAAGATTTGAAACTTGAACCAGGAGCCTTTGTTTTAATATTAATGACAAAAGAATCACATGGTCTTTGTCAGTAAACAAAAGCTCTATATCTCATCTTTCACACTCACCCTTCAGTAAATTAACTGAAGGGTGAGTGTGAAAGATGAGATATAATTAATGAGATATAATAATGAGTTAATTTACTGTATATTTGCCTTAAAATATGGACTAAGGAGTGTGGGTGTCATAGAACACATATATGTCAGGCTAATGTACCTTTATATACCTTTACTAAAATATATCACACCCACACGGGAACTCACAGAACTGTGTAACATCACTTAAAGTCAGTTATTTTTTGCTTGGTTAGCACATGAGCACAGCCTATTTTGATAAATGGCTGAACGGGTTTTAGGATTTATTGTTTTATTACATTGGCCTCTAATACCATAGTATAATTAGGCCTATTTCTACATATTTTACATGTTTATGTAGTCGCCCGCTTTAATTGACCTTTTAGGTTAAGTTATCCGACCGTAGGCCCGGTCCCGAGGGCTGGTTAAGAGAGGGGTGTCTACTGTAGATATGAATAATATTGTTTTTGGCTTGTGGGTACATCAAAATGAAAAAAGTAAGTAACATGGTTTCGGGATTAGGTCCAACCATGCCTTCAACCACAATAGGGTAGAAATATTTCCTAAATAGGGAAATGTTTAAGGAATTAGGGTACCGGTACCCGCTGACGGGTGCCGTTTCTTAGCTGGACTACCATACTATAGGCTAGAATAAAAAAATCAATTGATCCGATCTACGGTATATCGTGTCGGATAGACAACTAATGTCAATTACAAAATTTGGCTTGACAAATCCAACTGTCATAACCTAAACTTATCTCTATTTATATTAAGAACCAACCTAAGTAGCCTACTGGTATTCATTCCCAGGAAAGTTAAAAAGAATGTGATCGAGTAGACCTTGTTTTTTTTTTTAACATAGCCTATTTATAGCCTACCGGCCTATAAGTTCTTACTATGTTATTTTGTAAAAATTTCATTTGTCAGTACAGTTAGTTATTGTCTTTGTTATTTAAGTTAAGTTAAATTGAATCAATAGTTGATAGGTATCGATTGGATCGATCGATATTTTCATTCGATAGTATGGTATCCCAGTTAAGAGACTTCGCAGTTGATTCAGAGTTAGGGTTGATAGACATGTTGTAGGCTAGTATGTAGGTCGAACTTCATTCAACATTACTGTAATGTGAGATAAAAGAGTAGACATAATTTCTACATTTTGGTGAATTTTCCTATAAGTTTAAGGGAATCTGCTACTATGGTAATTGTCATGCAAAGACCTAAGCCCGGGACCATATTATTGGATTTTATATTTTTAACTCCATAGGAAACAAAAACTATTCTTTCAAATTCACCGGTAAGTAGGCTATTTTGACACAGGTAATATGTTTCATCTCATCACATCCATGATGAAATTGGATAGATACCTTGATAATAAACATAGATTACAAACATAAATAACCAGCGATGAGCCCGATCCCACTGACAAACTTTTGGCCCATTTTAGACAAAGATATAAGTTATAACGTAGCCTAAACAGTTTTTCAGTCATTAAAATTTAAAAGTAAATTGGTCTGACAATCAGTTTAAAACAGACAATAGACTGTCTTGAGGAGATTGATAAGTTGTATCTATAAAAATAAATTTGAGAATGTAGGGCCTATTTTAAGGTCCCGATCCAAGATTACAAATGCTACTCCTGGCAATGAATAATTACTAGATATAAAGGTCTGTTGGTCTAATACAAGATATAAAAGGTTAAAGAATTATACTTAAATTATTAGACAAAACAATTGGATTCCTATAGAGGTTTAGTTCATAATAGAAGGGTATTTCAGAGTAAATTAGGTTAGATGTCCTTTACAATTTTAATGCCTTTGGTTAGAGTAGAATATAAAAGCTTGACAGATTAAAAAACAATTTTCACTTTCATAAAATAATACTGTATTACCAAATCAAGGTAAAAGCTTAATATATAAGCTTATGGAAACAAATAAATGCTTACCTCAGGGTGGTTGACGGTTGACAGACTCAAATTATCCATCAGCACGAGCACACAGAGTATCGGAAAAGCAGGTGTTCAAGGCAGAGAGTATAGTGGTGAAAACTCAAAACGATTTATTTATTGTTTTAGATTAATTAATTAAACAAACAGTTTATAATAAATTAAACTGTTATTGTGGTTTATTTTATGAATCAAAAGCAAAAGTTCAAGCAAATTAAATCAAATTAGTTTAACGGCGAAGCCCAGCGTACCACACGAACTAACCAGACCCGCAAGTAGTTTCTATGAAGAACATAAGAAATAAGGTGTCATTAAATCAATTTACTTTGCATTGGGTTTGAAAAATCTGACTTGTAGTGAAATAATTAAATATGCAGTAAACTTGAAAAACAAATAGCTCATTTTCATCACCTTGGGTGGAAACATTAACTAAAAACTAGTGAGCTATACTTTGCAGAGGAAGTGACTTTCTAAAATCATGAGTAAAATATACAGAACAATTTATTGAAAGAAAGATTAAATGTCTCATGAAATCGAAACTGTTGAATTGCATTTATATTTGTCGTATCATTCGTTTGATTCAATTAATTTCTTAATTCTTTGATTCATATATACTCAGTAAAAGAGTTCCGCAATATTCCTAAATGTAAGAAGAATATGAATTTTGTAATCGTGCTTCAAAACTCAAATCTGAATTAATTAATATGGCATATTTTGATGACCTATATAGGATTTTCTAGAATAATTTATTTTGTAATTTTATCTTACTGAGTAAAATATTGTTTTATCGACTAGAATCTTTTATTAGTAAAACATTAGTTCAGGCTACAAACATATATTGACAAACTTAGTTAAAAACACACATTTAGATTAGCAAAACCAAAAGCTTTTAAATTATTTTTAAGTGTACCGGTAGGCCTACTGAATTTGGGATTTTCACAATTATTAATGAGTTTGCAGGAGTTGAGCGGTGATGTCCCTAAAACGTAAATTTGACATCTTTTATACGTTAACGACAACAAACACGGAAACATTTTGATGACGACTTTTATTCATCTTCAGGATGAAAAAAATTATTAAAAAAAAGTTAATTAATACATTTTATTGAATTTTTCATTTATTGTTAGTTTAATAGTTACAATATACCAATATTTACTACGTATAAATTTTTGAAAAAAAAAATGTTCCTGAGTTAATTAAAAAAAATTTTGAACATATAAGAATAATTTAATCTTAGATTTATAATTTTTCTTGTATATCAATAAGACATCTTAATTAAGGTTAATGCGATTTGGTTTTATGAATGAATAAATGAAGACGTACTATAGATGTAGAAAAATAAGACGTGTATTGTGAGAGGTTTACAAAACGTCTTAAAAAAGGATAATTGCAAGACGGTTAATTTTTATCCATCCTACATGTTTATTCAACGTGATATAGACTTTGTGTGCTGTATGGGTAATTAATAACACGAATAAATTATTTATACATAATGCAAAAAAATATATTCCATAAAACATATTACATATATATTCCAGTATTTTTTTACATTTATCAAGTTGATGCGGGAAACATTAAGAGCAAGTTAGGTTGATAAATTTTGTAAGGTCCTTCACTGTCGTGATTTATAATGGAGGAGGCTGAGCTGTTTGACTTTAGACAAATTAAATTACAGTGAGGGAGGTGCGGAGATGGCTCATTACCCAAGTAGCAAAACAAACATTTTGAAAAGTTGATAAATTTTTTTTTAAATAAGTCTTAAAAACATTTTAAAAAGTAGATAGTTCCCCGAATGAATATTTTGAAAATTTTTCAAATAGTTTTCAATAATGTTTCAACACAAAATTAAAAACATTTCAAAATATTTAATTTAAACATTTTAAAAAGTATTTAAATTATTTTCATTGAATTGTCAATAACAACCTAAAATTGTATTAAAATAATTTTTTATCCACAATGAAAACTTTTTAAACGTTTTCAAAAGTTTTTAAAAACTTGTTTATCACAATTAGAAATATTATTTCAAAGGTTTTACAATCTTGAGAACAATGAAAGAAAAATGATTTATCTTTTTTACAGTTTATAATAGCTTCATATTTTGTGGATTATCAAGAGGTACTGTATTGGTAGTTTTCGTACTGTTAGGGAAAAAGAAACAAATAGGAATCAATTACATGATTTACTAACTTGTGATATAGAATGATCAGAATGTAACTACCCATTTCAATACTCTTCTATTTTGCATGGAGACAGGAAAGAAGTTAAAACCATAGTAATTTTAAAGTAAAAAATATACTTTGGTGAAATATTTTAAACATAAGCTTTTCTGGCCTTTTTAAAGCATACAGTGCCCATGAGTCTTCAGGTTTTATAATTGTTTTCCTCTACATAGAAACACAGAAAGTAGAAAACTTGGTTCAATCTACATAAAAAATAATTAAAATTGTGTTCTTACAAGTTTCAAGTATATAATTCATTTTATTTCATTAATTACTTTGTTCCAGAATTAACTAACACTACAAAATTTTGTAAAAAGTTTTAAAAATTAATTTCTTGAGTTAAAAGAACAATTAATTGCAAAAAAATTTGCTTAAGCACCAAGCCTAAATATAAACGTTTTAATGGATGTAACGTGTTATAAAATAGCAATGGCTCTACTAAAAAAAGCTCACCAAACAGGTGCACAAATTAAAAAATATTTCTGCTTTCTGATATAAATTTAAATGCACAATAACATGATCTTAGTAACATTGCAAAGCAGACGATGCTAATTTTTAAACAATAAATTTAATCCTTGAAAGAAAACTAAATAATGACAGTTCTTAAAAACATTCTACAGTATTCATAGTTCATGAGCGTGTCAAAAGATGGCTGGAGCATCTAAAATAATATGATATCTAATTTTTATAGGATTTGTAGAATATCTATATGTTTGATAAACTTAAGTACGTATGGTCATAGAATGTAGCCTACTCCATGTTAAATCGTTTCTCGTTATTATACACCAGGGTGAAATAAAACAAACTAATTTGTTTTGAAAAAATGTTGTATTATGCTGAAAAATATTAGGTTCAGCCATCACAAAACATAAAATATATAGGCCTATAACATTTTAAACATCTCATATATAACATTTTATAACATAACATTTTATAACATAACATTTTTAATATCTCATATTAAATTTGACAACAAAAAATTTATAAATAAAAAAGCTTCAAAAAAAATCAAGGAAAAATGTAAAATTTTTATGGTAACTTTTACTTTCATTTTTATGTGACCTAAAATATAACTAAAACTAAAATAAAATTACAACCATCCGATGTTTAAATCCTTTGATAACTTTCCGTTGAGCAGGCACCATGTTCAGTCCATATCCAGCGTGTTTTCTCTAAAAAAGACAAAAAAAATATATATGTACTGGTACTTATTATATAAAGATGCTGGATTTATGATATATTCTTGTTACCCCACAATGTGTCTCACTGTGGGGTAATAAGAGAATAGGCCGATGAACTCTTTTCATATGTAAATCTTTTGCTACAGGTACCGTAGTTGTTCTGCTCAGTTGCCTAATTTATTTCACATCAAAAATATCAAAGAACATGTTGAAAAACATTTATCTAGTTAGTTATTTTTAACAGAGCATATAAGTTAACTAGTGGTTTCATTTTGAGTTAAGGTCCTTACCGCATCATATCGTGGTTGAGCTGCGAACATTTTTTTTAATACACAAAAAGTTTTTTAATAATGTTTTGATAAATTATCAAGTGTTACAGTCTCATTTAAGTGGATAGGCCTATGCTAGTGAAAAAATATTAAAAACTAATATAATGAGAATAAATAAGGTGACCATATTAAGTTGAATGTATAGTTTACTAAGTTAAATGTTCGTTTTTGTTTTAAAGGAAGCTTATATAATAATACGGTAAATTGAGGTAAATACGGTATATTTTCTGTTTCCACTTATATCCTCTTTCGTGCATGTCTTAATATAAAAAAAAAAAACTGACATTAGGGTACTCTAGCTTATTTGGCACTCAGTAAATCTTTATTTGTGTAATTTTCCACACCAATTTCGACGGTTTAATATTTTATTAAAAAAAACTAATTATTTTTTAAATAATAATATTTTACCCCTAAGCTTGTCTCAATACTAATGCCCCATAAACTTCTGAATACATTCAACTAAGGAAATAACACCTTCATCTCTTATTACTCCACTTGGGGTAATAGAGAGAAATCAGTGGGGTAATTAGAGAATTATTTTTTAATTTTGCTTACATTAATTATAGAGCTTCCAAATTTATTTTTCAGATTCATAATTTGGACCTGTTTTTACATGATTTTCTTCATTCCTGTATCTATAATTGATTAAGAGCTACAAATTAGTGGTTCTCTTCTCTTATTACCCCGCAGCTTCCCCTATATGAAAGTAGATAGGCTTAACATGAAATATTTAACAATTAAAAAATTGTTACCATTGCATTTTGTTACCAAAATTAGGCTATAGGCTAAAAATAAAAAAGTACCAAGAAAATATTTTATATAACTTTGCACTCCCCTAAAATAATTTTAGGGCAAAACTTCGTTATCCTACTCCACCGTTATTATCAATGTTAAAATTTTGATTTTGCAATAATAACTTGCTAGGCCTATGCTATACAATTAATTACACAATACGATTACGATTTTATCACCTGATTTGGTTTTCTTCTAAGATAATTAAACATACCTTATGACAATAAAGCAAATATATTGCAAACAATTAACTAAAAATAACAATTAAACAACTACAAGTTTTTAAAAATTTTTGCTATTTTGCGTTTTAAATGTTTTCAAACACCATTGATTTGGTTGTTATAAACGTAGCTGTCAATAAAAGTTACACAAGTTTGCGGTTAGATTGTTAGGCTAGATAATTATTAAGATACATTTATTATCTCAATATCGTTGCTGATTCAATTGTTTTCATCGCATAGTTGTACAATACCAAATCAAAATTTTAACATCGATAATGAAGGTGGAGTAGGATAACGAAGTTTCGCCAGTTTTGGATGCACGTAATCTAAATTCCAAGATGGGCTATACATTTTGTTTAGACTTTTATGGAGAACAAGAATTAAATATAAGTTAATTAGGCCTAATATAGCCAAGAAGCATTTGAAAAAAATATATGACGATTAAAACAAAAAATGTTTTACGATACTCACCCTAATCTCTTAAGAACACATGTAAAATCAAGCTAGGAACACTACTCTAATTCCTACTCTTCAAACTAATGGTTAAAAACTCGTTGAAACATATTAATTTATTCAAATAGGCCCTAGGCTACTGTAAATTAAGTATAAATAAAAATTTTAATCATTAATAACCTTAAAACAAAATTGATAAAATACGTATTTGGCTGCACTTCCGCAGACGCCCGGTGGAACTATCGAATGAAAATTATCGAGATGTACAATCGAATTTATCCTTAATTCGTGTAAGTTAGGGCCTATATAAAAATATCGGGTCCAACTGAAGAGATCAAATAACATCTGCCATCACTCAAACCATAGAATTGTCATGGAGGGCCAAAAAAAAGAAAGAAAACAGGACTCAAATAATCTAACATCTAGCCGAACGCATCTAGGCCTAGCTGAATACCTCTTTAAAAGAAACGTTTAAATGTCAGCAGCTGATCTTTTAATGCATTTTTTTAATGCCACAAAAAGTTTATATTCCAGTACCGGTAATTGAAAAAGAGGGCCATGTTTCCTTCATAATATAGGCCTAAGATGATTTTTAAAGGTTGAATATTTTGTTATTTAGTTTTTTGCTAAAATATTGACTGTAGGTTATGTTGAACCTAATCAAGTTTGGTGCTTATAACTTTTAATCATCTTAGTTATAATAAAATCTTTGCTAAAAACTTTTAGGCCTACTTTATTTATAAACTACCATATGATACCTACATTGAGTTACAAATAACCTATATTCATAAAAGATACAATAATTTACCGTTTGAATACGACCAACATATCGATTGACTCGTTCGATAATTTTCATTCGATAGTGTCACCGGGCATCTGCGGAAGTGCAGGCTGAGTTTCTGCCATTCACTATTAAGTTACACCACGTTTACTATTTAATCATTGAAAAATCAACGCTAACGCTTGAAGGTCAAAAAGTTGGGCTGAAAATCTAAGTTTAATGCTCGGAGGGTTTATGATGCTTTCTAACAACTGGTCGATATTAAAGAGTAACAAGGCTGGGCTTTAAAACATAAAAAATGCCAGTAGAGTAAATAGACACAAGATTTACATCGTTAACTTATACACCGGTACCTACTTAAAATTGGCTCTAGGGCCTACGTGTTTTCCACAATATACGCATGAAATGTTATCAAAGCTTATTACTTAAAAACAAGTTATAATTTTGTACATATAGGACTAATGTATATTTTTCTTATGCATGAGGTAAGTTATTTAAGGAATGGGGAGGAAGGAACCCAGTGTGTGGGGAGTGTCAATTGTGTCACATTAGTGTGTTAAAATTTTCACTTTTTATAATTTACATTGGTTTATAAGCAACAAATAATAAAATAAATTTTGAGATTTATGGGCAAACAATTTTTTTAGCCTATCTTTGGTAAAAATTATACCTATTTTCAGATAAAAAGTAAGTTTAGGCCTATCCTGTGTTACTTGAGATTTCTCCAAGAATAAGTCGTGTACAACGTTTCATGATAGTACGTTGAGTAGTTTTCGCTTGAGAGCCTAAACGGACATTCACATTTAGTAGGGATTTTGCCAATCTGTCAAACCAGCTGATAACCCTCAAAAGCAAGTAGGCTATGGGTCAAACAATGCACTGTGTAGGTAACTCTAGCCTATTTTTATATAATGGATAAAAAATAGGGTAAGCTCTTCATTTTAAAGGCGGTTTATCTTAGCTCTAAAATTTGTTGCCTCAATTTCGGGATAAGTTAAGGGCTCTCAAGTGACCCGGAACTCATAAGTTAGTAATTGTTTGCTATGTTATTTACCACGTCCAGAGTGTCAGCTAGGCTATCTCAAAGTTACCACGATCAAGTTAAGCCTACTTCAATAGTTTTAAAGAGGGACTTACCTGCTACTGCTAGACATGCTCCTGGATACACCCAGCAAATAAGCTGAAGTCCTGGACGAACACTCAGACTTTTAGAAAACACCGAACGACTTAACCACTCAAGTTCAAAGTTAGCGTCGTTTCGTTAGCGAAAGAGAAAGGCTACAAAAAGGCGACGGCAGCGAGCGGTGAGCGGTGAAGAACTCAAGAACTCAAGAACTCAAGAGTTCTTGAGTTCTCGGCAGCGAGCGGTGAGCGGTGAAGAAGTGAGGGAACCACAACCAACAAACGAACTCAAGGCCATCAACAACCGAATTCAAAAGACCAACTTTCAAGAGGTAAACTTAGGCCACAGAGGGTGGAATAAATAATAAAACAATATTAGGGTGCACGAAAAATACGCAAATTCTGTATTACAAAATTACAAATAAAGAGATTTATAATATTTGTGTTCATATATTTGACCATTATTCCAGACATCAATAGTGTCAAAATAGACACTGTGTTAGGAAAGTAAATAAAATAATTAATTATATTATTACATCTCATGATCTCAACATCTCAACGGATCTCAAAAAGTTTTCACAGACGAGTATTGAGTAAGTCAAATCTCTATTAATTTTCAATTCGCCTCTGATGTTTAATTCCTCATTCATAAAATTCAAAGGAATTTTAACAGATGATGCTCAACCAGTACTTATATATTTTTCAACATGTTTTTGAAAAGATTTTAAAACGTTCTATCAAGTGCTTTCAAAAAGTTTACAAAATATTTTTAAAAACATAGTCAAGTTTTGATTTAAGCAGAAATTTAAGCAAAAAATGCCTTTAAATTTTTTTAAAACACAAAAAAATTATTAGAAATAATAAATTATTATTAATAACACAAAAATGTTTTTAAAAATTTCTTGAAAAGTTTTCATTGTCAAAATGTTTTAATATTTAAAATATTTTCAAATAGTTTTTAAAAACATTTTAACAGCATTGTTTTAACTGTTTGATCGGAAGAAATTATTGAACACTTTTTAAAAAGTTTTCTGAATGTTTTTAAATACTACTTAGTTTAAAAAGATTTTAAAAGCTTTGTCAATATTTTTAAAAAGTTTTCCTTGCTACTTGGGTAATCAGTCAACTGTGAATGCTCGTGGCTGTGAATGTCGGGGAACATTCAACGTCCAGCATACCCGGTGACGTGGTCTTGTTTAATGTTATAACATTTGAGGTTAAAGTTCTGGTATACACTCTTTAATGGTAGATATTGTGTTATACTTTGACTTTTGCAGCTACCAATCACTTTTTAAAATAAGTTAAACATTAGAAACAGCTGAATAGAATTATAAAGAATAATAAAAAATAATGGTAAAGACACTAATGCCCGTAATGGGCAAATGGAGAACTAATAATTAAATTATTCAATAATAATTGAACTAATAATTGAATTATTCAAAGCATCGAAAGTAAAGATTTTGAGAGAAAAAAATAAGCAGATCGCTATCCCTTGCTTTAAATGAGAGCTTTTCAAAGAGTTATTTCCGTTCACATTAAATGTAATCGAAAAAAAACTAGTTTCCATGTAATGCAAGGTAATGAATAAAAAAATTTAAGCTGTTTCACAAATGAAAAAAATAAGCTCTTTCACAAATATAAAAATTCTACTTAAGAAATTTAAAGAGAATAATGAGAGTAAAACTTGGTAAGAAAATATAATTCCTAAGGGCTATAAAATAAATTCAATCCCTTTGTCATAAATGTAAAAGACGAAATAAACTACAAAAATTAAGTTTTACTAGGTAAACACATAACACTTCATGCTTCATATTCTTTATCATTGACCCTATGGTTGAATGAATAGATAGAACCAGGAGTTAAAAATCATAAATTTACATCAAACACAACAAAACACAACATGGCAAGACCAACATAATTTTAATAACCGATGAGACTATCACTCCTGAACTCATAGAGGTTGTAATACGGCTTCCTTACGGCTTCTTCAATTCCACCCTGAACTTCCGGTCATCCAGTCCACGAAAAGAAACAGAGTTTGTTTAGTCAACTATTAGCGGACGTGGGTAAAATTTGAGTGTTTACTAAATATCAGAAGCTGGAGGTGACACCTATGGCTTTGTGAGTGAACAAGGCTTCTTATATTTTTGATATCAGCACTATTTTTATAGTTTCAAACTGTAAATACATCTAGACTCTACTATAACGTTTTCATTGCTACCGGTACCCACTTTTGGTAGGGAGATCACTTTTCTAGAGATTGAGTATTTGTAAGTAACGGTCGCATGGCCCCATAAGTGCAGTCCACATGAAATGTGCAAATGAAACAGGGCAAGGTATACTATCGCGAGGTATTGCTCCCTCTCACATTTGTACAGGCGCCATTGCAGGAAGTTTACGCGCAAGTCTACCACAGTGTGCCCAAGTGGGCGTTCCAATCGAGGAAGCTGTCACGTTGGAAGCCAAGAAGCTTGACGGGCTCGGTGACATCTTCCAGAATCCCGATAGGGAATAACCAATCACTGGATCTCCGCTTCATTCAGTTGATGCTTGTTGGCTCCCTGAACAATCCAGCACATCACAAGGTCTTAGACATCTGTTGTATAACGTGTTGTCATCTGCGAATCGTTTTGTGTTACTACTATACTGGTGTTAAGGTCGTTGATTGGCACCAGAAACAGGATGGGGCCAAGAACCGACCAAGGCGGGACTCCCAGTTTAAACATTGAGTTTAAACCAATTGGCACCTCCGGCTGCAACCCTCCGAGTACTAATCACTAGATAGGTCCATTGATGGGCAAAAAATTTTTTTGTTCATATAACTTTTAAATATCCCCTAATAATTATAATTTCTTGAGCGAATTCTCAAATTTATCCTTTTTGTGTATGCTGTACAAAATACATCCTCAAAAACCTATTTTGAGGCAATTTTTAATATTTTATAGTAATATATATATATATATATATATATATATATATATATATATATATATATATATATAATATTGATTTGGTTGATAGTAATTTAACTTTTTTTTGAACCAAATTGATAGATTAGTACAAATTGTTTATAGTTACGTTCTTCAGTATTTTATTGTATGTAATTAGTTTTCATGTTTATGTTTAATGTTTTAATGTTAAATTTTTGTAGCACACGCATAAGATATATTCCCGTTTGTTTATGCCTGTACGAATATTATGTTTGCATGTGTATTGTTTTCTTTGTACTAATGCTATTGTTTTTATGTTTGTTAAATTGTAGTTTTCAAAATAGCTGTTTTGGGTTATACATGTAGCTATTATGTAATGTATATTCAGTAAATAAATTTTTGGTAAATAGAAAATTTCGAAAAAAATAATACGGTAGACGTGGTTTTATGTCCGGTACCATCTATATACTTTAACTGTTTAAACCAGCCTTTAGGAAACCAGCTCGTTCAATTAATTATGTCATTAATTTTCAGACATAAATAATAATAATCCGAGATGAAAATAGGAAAATCAAAGTGCACATTGTGTTATAAAAACAATATGGATCAAATGTATATTTATTTAAGTAATGAGTCTTGATTATAATAAATATTTAAAAATACTAAAATATATATTATATTTTTCATTGTATAAAGGAACCATTTCCAAAAAGAAAAAAGTTTTAAAAGTTTTATAATGATGAGTCAAGAATCAGTAGTATGCCTCAAAATATTTATTTAAAAATGACCAATGTTTCACAGTAATATATGAGCGATTTTAATATGCAAAACTAGAGCACAGGTTCCATTAATCTTGAGCTGGTAATTTTAATATCAAACCAGCGATCCACGTACTGAATCAATTACACCCGTCGACAAAGACAAACTACCACCATGGGGATGGCTGACTAATCCCCTTTGTATTTGTATATATACTCAACACTTAAACCTACAATACCGCACATGGATATTTATAAGGAGTGTGCAAATTAAATATGGAAACAAAGCTGCATATTTAAAACTAAAATAAATAGAAATATTTAGTTTATGGCATTAATCAATAACAAATATTACGGACTATTTGACATCGAAAAGATTTTCAACCCCTACTAGAGTGGGAGTAACATATTGTTTTCAAATAGCAACCGATATTGAGTGACCCCTCATTTTTAAGAGTTTGTCAAGGCAAAATTATTCTTATTGCAAAATCGAGGTCAATATTATACTCCTTGCCAAAGTAGCAGGCATTCAAAATTTTTAATTGGTGAAAGGAACTTACTTGGAATTTTCGAATGGTTGCCATTTTGGCCAGGATGTTATTTTGATCTTGGGTTAGCAGCATTGTTTTTGTAGTGAAACCCCCTTCAAAATGAAGCCCAATCGCTAGCCTGGGGGTCGCTTATCGCATTACATCAGCATCTAACCTACTTTGCCATATCACACTATTTACATAAAATGCCTAGGTAAATTTAAATACCCTTCAATTCATATCCAAAATAATTTCTTTACATTTAAGTTTATAATTCTTGTTCTTAGTTACTGGGTTTTATATATTAAAATGTTAAATACATTATAATTGTACAAATAACAGTAATTAATCAGTGCTTGATTGGGGGTTCCATGTGCACATTACACCGTTAATTAGGTGCATTATTAGATTGGCATAATAATTGGCATTTAATGAGCTCATTAGCGCATTGCTTATGTTGGACCTGAATTAAAAGACTGGTTGTTGTATTAAAATATAGAAAAATAAATATTCAGATTACATATTTATCGAAATTTAAATCTAATGTTTTTTATAGCTATTGTTTATAAAACTCATTAATAATATATTTAATCATAAAAGCTTAAAGTTGTAAATTGTGAGTGCGAAAAAATAAAGTCCAAAGATTGCAGTGATGTTAGTTTTGATTAGCCTCATAGAAACATAAAAAAATGTAAATAAAGTGTTGTTCTAATCCTGTAACCATATTACAAATTGATAACATTAAATTTATAGCATCTACAATAAAAATGGCTTTTTACTAAAATAAAATATACATTTCACGTAATCTTGATCCATGAAGCTAGGTCAAACTAAGAACTTAAAATTATGAGGAGGCTTATCAAACGATTACCTTCACTGTATTGCTTAAAAGTTAGAAATGAATAATTTTAAATAAATGAATGTTTTTGGTCTATAAGTTGTGAAATAAAAAATATCAAAATGAAAATAAATAGCCAAATCTGTAGCAATTTAAATAGTAGACAGAATGTAGAAATTATTATGTGTAAAAAACAAAATGACATATATTTATATGAACTTCTTTTTTTTTGGAATTATAAGTATACAGAAGTCCAGCTTCGACTATCCGAAACTTTTCCATGTAGTTCAGCAAAATCTAAAATCAATGTTTTCATGTACCAAAATCTCAATAACAGAATTATTTGTTATCAGATCATAACAAACTTGCTACCACTCGTTGGATAATTTAATTTTGCAGCTTTTTTGTGTCTTGTAAATTTTTGATAGATTTATACACAACGGAAAAAAATGTTCTTTTAATAAACATTTAAACATGTTGTAATAAAGGTCGATGCCAAATATGAACACAATCGATCCATCCATTATGAAAATAAAAATTATTAAGTGTAAAAATATAAGGGCGCTAGCCGATTAACGAAGCATTTTAGGACTTGTGGTTATATGAACTTTTTTATTTCTTTTGACTCGCTGAAAAACATGGAAAAGTTTCGGACAGTCAAAGTTGGACATTCTGTATATTCAATTGGGAACTATAAGGACTCATTCAATTAAGTCGATAATACTGAGAGAAATTAACATAATACAGTGTAGTTCTTGAAACTAAAAAGATATATCTACTTATCTTTTTTTAATTTTCTTTTTATTACATAGTTGTTGTTTAAAACCAAGATTTTGAAACAAATATTCGAACGTTTGATCTATAAATGTACATTTTTATACAATAATAATAGTAACTTATTCCTCCCCAAAACGTTTACATTGTATGTGAATTTTACTATAGTGCATTGCTTTATAAAGTACCGAGTTAACCAAGCTTTGCTTTTAGTTTTTTATTTGTTATAGTATAATGGAAATTAGGCACTTAGGCTATAACTTTTCACACGTGAAAGCCGTTAAAAAAACGATCAAAAGTAGCATTAAATTAAATTATTAATTATATTTTTTTACCTTTCGTCATTATTTCGTTGCCTTAAGGGCAACTAATAACACCAATGTATCAAATCTTAAATTTTAAAACTTAGTTTTGGTTAAATATTATTTTTCCTGGGATTGAGGCTGTCTCTAAACTTATTTTCGGGCAAAACCTCTCTCAAATGCTAATTTTAAACAAAATCCATCCGCTAGGTTTCGTGATCAATGGGAAATACATCGTTATAGACACTCCTGGCATTATAGTATAGGATTTATGTGTTACTAATTATTGCAACGTTAATTTTTTTCAAATAATTATTTTCATAATGTTTGGTAAATACCACTAAAAAACCATTAAAAATATAAAAACAAACATATGCTACTGATTAAATTATTTGAAATATAAATAAATTTTAAACAAGGAACTCTATTTTTTTCAAAAGTTTGTAATAGCAGATCCTCAGTGTTCATATAAACTGAGAAATACAGTTTTTGTTATATAGCGTTACTAAGCTCCAGGTAGATTTAGTTACAGCATTTAATTAAACAGACTCTAGAGATACATTCAGGGCTACCAACCTCCGACCACTAGGCCAGGGTAGCGACATTCCTTCGGCCCAGAGGATTTACTGACAAAACTCATTATAAGGTAAATCTTCACAACTAAAGTAAATGCAAAATACATAAAATTGCTTAGCTGAACTATGTTTTATTCACACATACCATCTATTATTCTTTTAACTTGATACTTGATTTGAAACACGAACCTTACTGTGCGTATTTTAAGGTGAGTGTGATGATTGTGAATGATCAGATGAGGTGTAGTTTCTTAGTTTCTCAATAAGTGTTCTCAAGTGACCAGACTGTAAATGTAAATATTTTGATGACAAGTAAAATAAGGAGTAGTATGATACAAGAAAGATTAAATCTGTATTAAACTTCAAACTTAACTTCAAAATTGCATGGATTACTGCTGCTGTTAAAACCTTTCTACAACAAGGCTGACAGGACAACTATAGAGGATCCATCTGACACACAGGAGCCTCGAGGGAAACCGTCTGTTGCATTGAAGCGAACACTTGAGGTCCCAGCTGCTCAGTACCAACGCTTCTGATACCAGATGGTTATTATTTAACATCATCCCAACCAATCCTTACAGTGTTTATTCTAGTTCCTTCAAAGGTTACTTTCAGTCCCTTAAGGGTTCAGTTGTTGTGCTTCAGTCCAATGCAAGGAGTTTTCTCTAGTTTTGTGATGCTAGTATTGAAATTGTAATGTTAAATTAATTTTATATTCTCATACATACAGCATGCACTTGAATTATATTTTGGTAGGTCTACATTATATGTCTTGGTATTATTTTTTTATTTTATTTAAAATATATATCTCCACGTGTTGTTTACAAACACTGTGCGACAAATGCCTAAGCTAAATTTTGTTTAGCATTCAAAACCAATTTATTTTCTTAAGACGCTTTACTTTATAGTACAGATAAAGCATTTTCAGAGTACGTTATAGACCCTAGTCTAGGCTTTAAATCTAGTCCATTGTACGAGTATAATTCCATGAACCTGGACTTGGTTGTTGTACGGTACTTAAAATTAAAATTTATGTATTACAGTTATTTCTTATGTGCATGTTTGTAATCATTTGTCTAAACCAGTATTTACGGTTAAATTTGTTTTATATTTCTATTTTCAGTTATCTGCATTTGTTGTATCTGTTATACTGTATGTATTTTGTTTTAGATATATATATATATATCAAATAAGCTTTATTGAAAATTATTCAGGATATAAGGAGTGCAAGGATCAAAACTTTACAATTAAGATGAAATGTTATTGAAGGCAATTCTGGGATTTGCGCCTTTTCCCATACTATGTTTAATAATTCAGTAAATTGTTTAGAATTGTATCAAGATAATTATGATTTTTACATGAGGAAAAGGGGTAGTTACAGTAAAATGGGCGTAAGGAGTTTATGGTTGTAGTAATTGATTATTTCAAATCATATAGGCTTGGTAATTTAAAACTGCAGGGGAGAATATTTGATAAGAGATTATTGTCTCTAAATATTTTATTCCATAAAATTTAGGTATAGTTTATTTTCCACCACATTCATATCTATCTCATTGTAAGTAATTGTTTTACACACATGAGCAGTATAATTTTAATAATGAAAAATCATGATTCTGGGTGATTTTAATTTGCATATTTCTGATACATAATTTTATTTTGAAAATGAGTAATGTGGGGTTTAAGGAACACAAATGGTTAAGAATAGTATTTTAATGTAAGTTAGTTGAAACATATTGGTGATAAATGTAAGAAAATACAAGAAATGTTTTTTTAAAACACATAATTCACAAATGTTCAAGAATGAGTATTCTAAAATGCATATTATTTTTTTATATTTTTATAATTTTATTTATATATTTTTTTAAAGTAAGATCGTAAGTTAAGTAGAATGTTACGGTTGTGATCCAAAGTCTAAAGATAAGTCTAAGTCAAAATCAAGCTTTTTTAACTATACTGTTGATATATTGTGTCACTAATTAGCAAACATCACGTCAGTTACGTCACAGATAACCCGCTCAGACTGTTGACATACACCATATCACACCCTAATTGGGCCTCAGCTTATGTTTACATATTTCGGATTTGTATTTATTTTAACAAATATTTACGTATTTTACAATTATTGATAATATGAACTTCATCCACATAACAGTCATCTTCAGAGTCATTTGAGACATCACAATCAAATATATCACTTTATTTAGAAGAATGTTGTTATTTCGAAATATGTTACAATAAATACTAAAAACGTTTTTGTCACCTTATCATGATTTGCTTAGAACGTTTGTATGTAATACAATCCATACAACACATTTGTGTCTCTAGCTAACTAGGTCTCTGGGTGAAAAAGTCTGACACATTGTTCTTTGTGACATTATTGAAAATCATAAATTAAATTCTACAATTTCAAAAGTTTTGGCTCAGTTTGTAGTATAACTTGTTAAACAGCACGAATACTGCATAATAGTGAATAATTAGTAAGCGTTTAGCTATTTTTACATACAAATTTTAACGAATGTAAACAGTTAAGTAAAATTAAACTAGTTCTATCAAGAATTTTGTTATAGTTTATTGTCTTAATTGCTATCACAGTCCTATGTAAAGTATGCCTAAGTGGTTTCAGACAAAAAACTAAACTTTAGTTTTAGAAGTTCTTATAGCATGTAATTTTAAGCCTGGCTTTCTCTCTTGGGTCTTTGTTGACCCAGAAACCAGATTACACTGCATTCAGGATACAGGGGGATTAGAAAACTAACTTACTATACAAGCCATAGTCATCGTCAGCCGACGGGATTGTCATACACTCTGTTATGTCCGCCATCCTCATTAGGCCAACAAATGTCATATTGGTTGTAATTACGTCATAAAAAATGAATAGTGCTTCTACAAAAACCTAACTTAGTATAAGTAAAGAAGTAAATAATAAAAGGATAATGGTTTTGTATTATATATTCTCATGTTATCTCTGGGTTTTTACACGATGTCAGTTTATGTCTTTCGACGAGATTGTACTCCGACTCAACCATTTTTTAATATTAATTTAACGTTTCTTATATTTTTCGCCTTTTAATAAAATAAAAATACAGAAATAGTTACCGTTTTGGACAAACATATTTTAGGTAAAAATATTACTTTGTTTCTTCCCTAATTATTTATGATTCACAAAAGTAGTATTTAACCATTGTAAATTAAAAACATTTTAGAATTTACACTTTACTAGTCCCCTTACAATGACAGGTGGATGCAAGCAAACATTATAGCTTACTATCCAGTTCAGTTAATGTGTTTCTAATTAGTTTATTACATTCCACTTTGAATACTAAATCATATTTCAATCAGTATATCCTCATCTAATCAGTATATCTTTTAGGTTCACTTGAATAACGCATATTGTGTGAACGCAAACAAACCTAATATAATTTTCTTTTAATTGAAATTAACTATTAATTATATTTATATAATAATACTATATTAAGCTGTGAGTTACTATTTTTAACCTGTGAAATATATTTAAATATATCTAGTTAAACCCTTTTTAATTACCAGTGTTTATTGCCAAATCTTTATCTTTTCTCATCTATTTGTAACGAATTTTATTCATAAGATATTCTTAGTCAGTTTAAGTTAAATAACTCAGACATAGGTATATGATATAAGAGTTTTAAGAACAATTTTGCTTACTCATTAATTAATAACAAATTAGAGTATTCCTGACTGTAAACTTTAGAATACAAACTCTTTAGAAGATTTTGTGGCAAGAAAATATTCCTAGTGGAGAAGAGGGTGTGCTGATTTATTAGATTGCCTTTAACAGGGGTCTGTGGCTAAAATGACCGCAGTAAATACAACCCTCGTCACGATTAGATATATTTTATTGTAAGAAACTAGTAAAACATAGTGTATAGCCAAATTAAACTAATTTTTTATGTTTTAAACTGCATGCATTTTCTAAACTTGGTGGTTATAATTTTTTTTACATATAAAGCCATACAATCAAAAAGTACAAAATATATTTACTATGCAATGTATCAAATAGTTTTATAATGCTCTGTGAGAGATATCGTCATAATCATCTTCTGAATACAAGTTTTTAGGTATAATGTTTGCAATGCAGTAGTTATCAATTCATTAATAGAATGGTTAGTCGGAGTCTTTAATCATATTACGTTACATGTGGGTAAACGGTAAGAGTTTATTTAATTTAAACTATACATTATATACTTTAAACAAAACAAAAACCTTTATAGTATTTTCTTTAACGAAATTTCAAATGTTTGCACTTTCACTAGCCACTATCAGGAACATCAAATACAAAGTAAATATAATAATAGATAAATAATGGTTTTTACATTATATATTTATTAGATGGAGATTTTTGAAGCAATTAAATTTTTGTAATTAAGTTGAGTGGAACTAAAGATCTTGAAATGTTATATAAATATAATCAGTTATCTAAGTTTAAAACGAATTGAGATTTTATTTTAGGATAAGTCATATTCCTGTCTTAACTTGTCCTAAAATAAAAAATAAAAAACTCCATTCGGACTAAACGATAATTGACTAAATTTATATAATATTTCAAAATCTTTAGTTCCACACAACTTGCCCACATATAATTGCTTAAAAAATCTCTAGATGATCAATTGTATTTGATGTTCCTGATGAAGGCTAATGCCAACCATTTGAACTTTAATTAAATAAAATGTAATAAAGGTTTTTGTTTTGATGATAAGATACCGTTTAATAATGTATGTAAAAATACATAGTATACAATGTAAGCTAATAATACAAAAAATACTAGCACTTTTGAAATATTTTCGCTTCTCTTCAACGGAATTAACATAGCATACTTTACAATAAATATGAAAACACTCACTACCATTATACTATAGCTTACTAAAATTGTTTTAGGACTGATAACTTTCAACCATTTAGACAAACAATAAACCTAGCGTTAAAGTTGTTTTATTCATTGTCTTTTACAGGTAATAATTTTCAAGTATAAGTTTTTACCCTTAAATTTCATTTAAATTTATTTTAAAATATTTTTAAAACGTAAATTTGTTTATTGTATGTAAAATGTTTTAGTAAATTTGATTGTCCATTCATGATTAATATTCTATGTGTTTGTTTGTGAAAATAACTCCTCCATATGTCTACCGATGATTTAAACGATTTTGGTGTTATTGAAAGAGCTTAACGTTAAGTTATTTCTAAAGTAAACTGGTGTATATATCCATATAAATGGAACGGATATTTAAGTTAAAGAGCTGTAAAGAGTTAACACAGTACGGCAGTCACAGGAATCTACCTTTTCTTACCATAGGGGCATGTTGAACCATGGAGAACATGTTTATCAACGAACGGCATTGAAAGAGCGTGAACAGTAAAATGTTTTGAATGAAGATTGTTTTATAAAAATGTAAACCAAAAATTATTGGCTCAGACTAACAGGTGCATTAGAACTTGAAAGCGATATTAATTAAATTAATAGTAATTAGTATTTACTAGTAATTGAATCTAAAAATCCATGGTTCCTCATAAAATTTCCTTGAAGTACTTGCTAGTAAATAAACATAAAAATCGTCTCAAGTATAGCAAAACTTTGGTTACGAAACTGTAAGAACAAATGAAGAAAGTTTAGTCTGAAAAAGTCTAAGAGAAGGAAGCTCCCATTGAATACATAATGTAGTTTAAAGTTTTGTTTAGGCCAATAGTTGAATATACAGTATTTTCCTTTGATTAATAACTTTATCAACAATTTTTTTATTGGTTTCAATTTGTCAGTTACAGAATTTGCATTGTTTAAGTATTGATTTCGTGCCTTTGAAGTATTACTAACAGAACAATAGTCCTACAGTTTTCGAGACCACAGAGACTCGTGAAGGCGGTAGATTGGAGCTGGAAATGGAGGGAATTTCCGGCCGGATATAGCCACGTGGCTACAAGCCGTAATCACACTTCCGATAAAAAAAATAACGACAATAACTCGAGGATTTTGCTCGTTTTCTGAAGAAAACCTAAAATTCATCCTAAATACTCGTTTGTTGACCAGTGTAAACTAATACACATTCATGTATATATGTAAAATATATATGTATATATATGTATGTATGTATGTATATGGATTGAGTCAGTCCGTTCTCACTTCTCATATGTGCTGCTGATTCATTAATGTAATACTTAAAAATGTGTATGTATAATAATTTACAATTATAACATGCTCAATATATTAAATCGGAAATTATATTTTCGTTATAAGTCATATTGGAGCGTCCCCGTATCTCTAGGTCCCCTCTTTGGAACACCAATGCATTTCTGCAGTCACGTGGGTCTCAGTTTACACCGTCCTGGGGCTTAGCCGAATGTTTATCTTTTTATGAAACATATGATATATTCCCCTATATCCCAGTTTGATATTATCTTCAACAATATAGATATATTATCCATTTGAACGTTTTCCCTGAAATTTAATCACATAAATTTAATAAAATTATACAAGAGTCTATTTCGTGTGATATAAAATAAGTTACTAAACTTAAAACATTTATTGTTATATTTTAGAAAAATACAGCGATAAAGATGTAGGTACAAAGTTTTATTTTTATATTGTTCTATGTATCCACTTATTATTAATTATAAATAGATAATAGAAAGTTCATTTTAGGTTTAAAAAAATGACTGATTAAATTGCTTCATGGACGCACCCAAGAGAACCAAGACAAATAATCTATATACAAGTTTCTTTGTAAGATAAACAGAAACTTAGTTAATTAGTGTGTGTACTTCCTGTATTATCCGTTCAACCCAGGTTCATGAGGTTCATATAAACCCAGCAGATTCAGTAGCCCCAACCTTAAACACCGATTCTATACTCCAGTGTTAGCAACACAGCCCAAGAGGTTGGGTCCTGTGGCTGTTTCCTCTACTAGACTGCCTTCTAGGAGGAAAGGTCATCTACTCTTCGATTGTCGTTGGATTGATAGTACTATACCGTACTGCAAAACTGTTGTGAACGAGAGCAAATTTAAAGTGTCGCTTGTGTTTTTAGGAATCATCCAAAAGTAAACTCGTTTCCATGGGAAACAATTAAATTATTACTGATTGTTGAGTAATATAGTTTCTGTCAAATAAGTAATATTTAATCTCGGTTACTTCATTTTACACTTAAGAGACTACCTGTTGGCCAGTTTCGGGAGAAGAGTTATAACTTGATTTGTTAAAATCATAACTATAAATACTTTGGTTTGATAAAAAATGTTGTCACAACATTTTTATCTCTCGCAATAAACACTGCTTCATTACTTTATCACCAATAAGTTTCTAAATTTTAATAGGTAAAGAAACGGTGGTATAAAAAGAGAGAACAGTAGTTTATTATGTTATATTTTATTTTATCTTATATTTCAGCAAACGTTTTTTGTTATTTTACAATACAAGAAATCATATATTAATTAAATATCACTTGTAGTAATAAAATCCATCACACCTAAAAATAAAATATAAAACTAAATTAATCATAAAGAAAAGTACCCACATTTTTATAAAATTTATTTCACCTAATAATTTTTTACGACTTTGTTTTATAATATAAAATTATGTTTAACACCAATTACCGATATCCATACTTACAACAATATCACTGCACTTACAATATATGATGCACTTTTAATAATATTTTTACTTTCATTCCTGCTTTAGTTTGTCATCTACATTGGCAGGAACACTTAATAAATCCGAGGCTAAGATACTGCAGAAGTAGACAACAATGCCCTTATTTTCAAAAATATCAAGTTCACCAAAATGGTCAATCTATTATTTTACAACTATCTGAAAAAATATGGTTATAGTATAGACGAAATCTCATCTCATCAGTTTTTAATTAAAAGTAGCCTACTAAAATAAGAATATGAATTTGCAAAAGATTTTCTTCATTCAATTAATTCTAAAGTTTATTGTAATTTATATAATTATTTAAAATTAATTGACTCATTTTATATAAATATATTTTTAACAGCCTTGAAACTATGTTTTTAGGGATGAGTCTGGACGAGGCTGGGTTTGTTATCGCGGCAGATCACAGACCACACCTTTGTACTCACGCTTTACCCCAGATCGGAGGTTGTTGTATTACTATTTGAAAGTTATTGAATATATTTTGTAGTTTGTTTCTAGTTTGCCGAATTCTCTCCATTGATATTATCATATTTAATCAGTTTTCAATATATTCAATGAGACAAATAAAACGTGAAATGCAAAGTCTTTACTACTGCACGATATTTATTTAGTAATGTTAAATTATATAAATGATGAATAAATACAAAGTAATATTAAAACAGTTGTGGTTATTGTATACGTATCCGTAACATTTTTCCGATGTGAACCATGGAAAGGAAACAAAAACGACCACTGGAGCCAGAAAATAGTGATTTATATTGAAAATAGACCTTATAATAAATGCAGAAGAGGACGAATGATTGAATAATATATGAATGCCAGCTGCGGTATACATTTCATACGGTGTGGCATTTTCCAACTTGATATTTGAGTTCTCCTCTATAAATTCAATGTTGCATCCGTTATTACTCATTTAAACATACTGAGAATACGTCAGGAATATCGAGTTTGATGATTTATTTATTTAAGTTAAGATTTATCATTCTACACACATATTACTATAAAAAATATAGGAAAGTAAATAATTTATTTTCGCTAAGAATAGAAAATAATAAAAAAATTTAATGTACCTAAGTTTTGTATTTAATAAAACTCTTTTATACCAAAAAATTTATTACTGTGTAAATATCTTATGTAAAAAAATTAATCACTTCAAGAGTGACTGATTCAATTTATAGTATAATCACGTATAACCGTTAGGATCCGTAACCATTAGGATTATCTTTACAAATTAAATTGTATAATAGTCTTAAATTAATTGTAGAGTTCAAATACGTCATTAAAAAATGGGGTTTTGTATTTAAAATTAGTGACTTCCGGTCTCGATAGGTAAACCCTTTACATTGACCTTACTATCAATCAATAGAGTGTATCGGTTTGCTTGTAATGGGAGAATTGGTTTTTGATAAAAATTAGTTATTTAAATTTTAAAAGGGTTGCACGCTTGGTCTGGGACAACCGGTATATACTTATCTTGATAAATCTATAAACATATATGTAAATTCCATGAAGCCGCTCAACCTTTTAACGAAACGTCCGATTTTTATCAAACTTTACATGAAGGTGTTCACGGAATTCGCGTACATATTTGTACATGTGCATATATATTATATATATACAAATTTTTATGAATGGTGTTTTTGTTATCTAGGGACCCTGTAGTAGTAAAAAGTTAACGCGGTTAGAGGCTTATATCTAACCTCCGGTATCAACCATAATATGGGGTTTCCAACAAATGAAATCCGCCTTAAATCTAACAATTAAAAGTAGTTTTAAGGAGCAATATCACCCTTATTGAATATAACAACTAATACATTTATAGCATAAAAATATGGAAAATTTCATTTTTTTATATTACTAGTCTAAATAGTTCGGTTGTCTTTAATGGCAGTAGTGTGAAATTGGGAAGGCTGGGACGTGACGTCATCACGATGACGTCAGCAGTGATGACGTCACCAATGACGTCACGAATGACGGCACCAATGACGTCATATGACGTCACATGACGTCACACCTATGACGTCATGGTGACGTCATTACCGCTGACGTCATCATGATGACGTCACTGACGTTAATTAGGTCAAGGTCACGCAAGAATACAAAAAAAATTTTTTTTGCACTTTTGCGATTCCTCAAATTTTGCTGAGAAATTGAAATTTCTCGAGGAACCACAAAAGTGCAAAAAAATATTTTTTTTATTCCCTAGCGATCAGACTCTTGACCTAATATATCCGTCAGGGGTCAATGACCCGTCCCAGCAACCCCACTTGAAAAAAAAAAATAATTTTTTATTTTACTTACCCACCGAGAGACTGAGAGCCGAAGAATAATTTCTTCAAACACCCGACAGTGCGACAAACGACACGCGATCCGAACAGCACCGCGTCCGAAGACGTACTGACTTGTACACAGACGGTATCCCAGGTACCCGGCCTAGTGGTGGGGATAAGGAGGTGGTGGGGGTAAAGTGGTCAGAAGGAAGAAAAATTAAAATTTTTGCAACAACTCATCCGAGCCCGTCCTTTACCGTAACTCGGATTGTAAATATTTCCTGAGAAATATTTATTTTTATTCTTTCTCAGGTGATCTTGGAACTTGGTCGGGAATTGGAGTCACCAACGTAACCTTACTGGCAAAAGTTAGCTCGTCTAAAAGTTTCTGAAACATTTTATCATCCATAGTGATATTTGCGTCCCTTGAGTAAAATTTTGGATTATTTTTGAAGCAACGTTTCATTTTTGTTAAAGTGGAAGTCTTGGACACCTTAACAGAATTATTTTGCTTGGCCAGCAAAAATTTTACTCTTAATAATTTTTCTCGCAAAGTTTCAGCCATAGGTGTGTCTCACAGTAAGGTTTGGATAAAACTGAAACACTTAGTCCAGTGTTGTACCTTAGCTGGAAGTAGTGGGGGGAACAGGGCTATAGTGGGGGAATGAGTAGTGGAGGGGGTAATGCGGACTGTTGTTGACAAGTGTAGAAACAGTTTGCTGGGAACTGTTCAAGGAGTAACACGTACTGTGCAGAAAAATTAACCGAGAGACTTGTGTAAAATTTTACTCCAAGAAATATTTAATGTAAGACTAAAAGAGGTAGAGTCAAATGAAAAATAATTTTGTAGGAGATGGGCATGGATCAGTTTTGTAGTAAAGTTTAAAATCCACTTGTGTGGAATAAAAAAAATTGTGAGCGAAAAATATTTAACCACACCTGCAAAATACAAGTGTAGGAAAATATTAGAAGACCTGTATAGCTAAATAAAAATTAATTTTGTATCAAACAGTCTTCCAACATTTCAGTTTCTAAGTCTTAACAAGTAAGGAATAAAATATTAAATAATGAGTGGAAAATAATTTGTTAAGTAAACGTAATTGTAGCAGTGTAACAACAAACTAATTTTGTGCAAAACAGGCTAGGTTCTGTTTTGCTAAGTTTAATAAGAAGGAAAAATAAAAATTTACTCACAAAAAAGTCCCGCGGCGGCGAGGTGTGGCGTGTTTGTTGGCTTGCAATAAACTGACTTACCTTCTGTTGAGCTACAGTTGGCAAGCTGGCCAAGAAACCAGTCTGTTATATAAGCATTACGTAACCGTCTCTGCCGGCTGTGCTGAGTTTGGCAAGCTAAAATATAATTCTATAAAGTGCAATAAAAAAAATTTGTATTCTTGCGTGACCTTGACTTAATTAACGTTAGTGACGTCATGTGACGTCATGTGACGTCAATGGTAGTGACGTCACCATGACGTCATATGACGTCAGCTGTAGTGACGTCACCAGTTAGTGACGTCATATGACGTCAGCTGTAGTGACGTCACCAGTTAGTGACGTCATGTGACGTCAATGGTAGTGACGTCATATGACGTCAATGGTAGTGACGTCACCATTACGTCATTTATAAGACGTCACGTGACGTCATATGACGTCAGCTGTAGTGACGTTACCAGTTAGTGACGTCATGTGACGTCAATGGTAGTGACGTCACCATGACGTCATTTATATGACGTCATGTAACGTCATATAACGTCAGCTGTAGTGACGTCACCATGATGTCATATGACGTCAGCTGTAGTGACGTCACCATGACGTTATTTATATGACGTCATGTAACGTCATATGACGTCAGCTGTAGTGACGTCACCATGATGTTATATGACGTTAGCTGTAGTGACGTCACCATGACGTCATTTATATGACGTCATGTGACGTCATATGACGTTACCATGACGTCATATAACATCATTGGTGACGTCATTGACGACCCTTGACCCATATTTGTGTGTGAATAAAATAATATTATGTTTCACACAACATGTAGGTCAGCCATGACTTAGGCTTCTACATGTCCAATTTTGCTTTAGGTTATTTAAACAACACTTAATTATTGGTTTAATGTAAAACTATGAAATATGTTTATATATATATGAATTATTAACAAGACCTTAGTTTTAACATTAAATGTCATTAGGAAACTTCTAATTGAGATTAAGCCATTTAAATTTTGCTACTTTTAGGTAGCACCGTTTTGGTGCTACCTATGGTGTACTATTTTTACATGTCCAATTTTTGCTTTAGGCTTTTAAACAACACTTTTAACTACTGCTACCAGTCTACCACTGAGGTACCTATGAAGCAAGTTTGGTTCATCTTTTTTTTCTCTCTAGTTGCTAAAGTGTTTAGGAATGAAAGGTTAGAATTACAAACCAGTCTGTTATATAAGCATTAAGTAACCGTGTCTGCCGGCTGTGCTGAGTTTGGCAAGCTAAAATATAATTCTATAAAGTGCAATAAAAAAAAATTTGTATTCTTGCGTGACCTTGACTTAATTAACGTTAGTGACGTCATGTGACGTCATGTGACGTCAATGGTAGTGACGTCACCATGACGTCATATGACGTCAGCTGTAGTGACGTCACCAGTTGGTGACGTCAGCTGTAGTGACGTCAGCAGTTAGTGACGTCATGTGACGTCACCAGTTAGTGACGTCATGTGACGTCAATGGTAGTGACGTCATGTGATGTCAATGGTAGTGACGTCATGTGACGTCAATGGTAGTGACGTCACCATGACGTCATTTATATGACGTCACGTGACGTCATATGACGTCAGCTGTAGTGACGTCACCATGATGTCATATGACGTCAGCTGTAGTGACGTCACCATGACGTTATTTATATGACGTCACGTGACGTCATATGACGTCAGCTGTAGTGACGTTACCATGATGTCATATGACGTCAGCTGTAGTGACGTCACCATGACGTTATTTATATGACGTCATGTAACGTCATATAACGTCAGCTGTAGTGACGTCACCATGATGTCATATGACGTCAGCTGTAGTGACGTCACCATGACGTTATTTATATGACGTCATGTAACGTCATATGACGTCAGCTGTAGTGACGTCACCATGATGTTATATGACGTCAGCTGTAGTGACGTCACCATGACGTCATTTATATGACGTCATGTGACGTCATATGACGTTACCATGACGTCATTTATATGACGTCATATAACATCATTGGTGACGTCATTGACGACCCTTGACCCATATTTGTGTGTGAATAAAATAATATTATGTTTTACACAACATGTAGGTCAGCCATGACTTAGGCTTCTACATGTCCAATTTTGCTTTAGGTTATTTAAACAACACTTAATTATTGGTTTAATGTAAAACTATGAAATATGTTTATATATATATGAATTATTAACAAAACCTTAGTTTTAACATTAAATGTCATTAGGAAACTTCTAATTGAGATTAAGCCATTTAAATTTTGCTACTTTTAGGTAGCACCGTTTTGGTGCTACCTATGGTGTACTATTTTTACATGTCCAATTTTTGCTTTAGGCTTTTAAACAACACTTTTAACTACTGCTACCAGTCTACCACTGAGGTACCTATGAAGCAAGTTTGGTTCATCTTTTTTTTCTCTCTAGTTGCTAAAGTGTTTAGGAATGAAAGGTTAGAATTACTTTTAAGGTTAAAAAAGCACATGGTGCGAACAGAAAGTTCACTATTGTTTTAACATTAATGGTCATTAGAAAACTTCTAATTGAGCTTAACACATTTAAATGTTGCTACTTAATGGTAGCACCGTTTTGGTGCTACCTTTGGTGTACTATTTTTTACTTGTCCAATTTTGCTTTAGGTTTTTAAACAACAGTTTTAACTACCGGTTAAATGTAAAACTACTAAATATGTTTATATATGAGCCTCTTCTGACTCAGAGACAAGTACTTGACCCCATTCCTGTCCATCATTAAGTGTACTGAGGCTTTATGTTTTTAAACAAGACTTTTAACTAATGGTTTAATGGAAAACTACGAAATATGTTTATATATGAGCCTCTGCTGACTCAGTGACACGTACTTGGCCCCCGTTCCTGTCCATCATTAAGTGTACTGAGGCTTTAACTTAACAAAACCTTAGTTTTAAGACGTCAATGGTAGTGACGTCACCATGACGTCATTTATATGACGTCACATGACGTCATATGACGTCAGCGGTAGTGACGTCACCATGACGTCATTTATATGACGTCATGTGACGTCACATGACGTTACCATGACGTCATATAACATCATTGGTGACGTCATTGACGACCCTTGACCCATATTTGTGTGTGAATAAAATAATATTATGTTTCACACAACATGTAGGTCAGCCATGACTTAGGCTTCTACATGTCCAATTTTGCTTTAGGTTATTTAAACAACACTTAATTATTGGTTTAATGTAAAACTATGAAATATGTTTATATATATATGAATTATTAACAAAACCTTAGTTTTAACATTAAATGTCATTAGGAAACTTCTAATTGAGATTAAGCCATTTAAATTTTGCTACTTTTAGGTAGCACCGTTTTGGTGCTACCTATGGTGTACTATTTTTACATGTCCAATTTTTGCTTTAGGCTTTTAAACAACACTTTTAACTACTGCTACCAGTCTACCACTGAGGTACCTATGAAGCAAGTTTGGTTCATCTTTTTTTTCTCTCTAGTTGCTAAAGTGTTTAGGAATGAAAGGTTAGAATTACAAACCAGTCTGTTATATAAGCATTAAGTAACCGTGTCTGCCGGCTGTGCTGAGTTTGGCAAGCTAAAATATAATTCTATAAAGTGCAATAAAAAAAATTTGTATTCTTGCGTGACCTTGACTTAATTAACGTTAGTGACGTCATGTGACGTCATGTGACGTCAATGGTAGTGACGTCACCATGACGTCATATGACGTCAGCTGTAGTGACGTCACCAGTTGGTGACGTCAGCTGTAGTGACGTCAGCAGTTAGTGACGTCATGTGACGTCACCAGTTAGTGACGTCATGTGACGTCAATGGTAGTGACGTCATGTGATGTCAATGGTAGTGACGTCATGTGACGTCAATGGTAGTGACGTCACCATGACGTCATTTATATGACGTCACGTGACGTCATATGACGTCAGCTGTAGTGACGTCACCATGATGTCATATGACGTCAGCTGTAGTGACGTCACCATGACGTTATTTATATGACGTCACGTGACGTCATATGACGTCAGCTGTAGTGACGTCACCATGATGTCATATGACGTCAGCTGTAGTGACGTCACCATGACGTTATTTATATGACGTCATGTAACGTCATATAACGTCAGCTGTAGTGACGTCACCATGATGTCATATGACGTCAGCTGTAGTGACGTCACCATGACGTTATTTATATGACGTCATGTAACGTCATATGACGTCAGCTGTAGTGACGTCACCATGATGTTATATGACGTCAGCTGTAGTGACGTCACCATGACGTCATTTATATGACGTCATGTGACGTCATATGACGTTACCATGACGTCATTTATATGACGTCATATAACATCATTGGTGACGTCATTGACGACCCTTGACCCATATTTGTGTGTGAATAAAATAATATTATGTTTTACACAACATGTAGGTCAGCCATGACTTAGGCTTCTACATGTCCAATTTTGCTTTAGGTTATTTAAACCACACTTAATTATTGGTTTAATGTAAAACTATGAAATATGTTTATATATATATGAATTATTAACAAAACCTTAGTTTTAACATTAAATGTCATTAGGAAACTTCTAATTGAGATTAAGCCATTTAAATTTTGCTACTTTTAGGTAGCACCGTTTTGGTGCTACCTATGGTGTACTATTTTTACATGTCCAATTTTTGCTTTAGGCTTTTAAACAACACTTTTAACTACTGCTACCAGTCTACCACTGAGGTACCTATGAAGCAAGTTTGGTTCATCTTTTTTTTCTCTCTAGTTGCTAAAGTGTTTAGGAATGAAAGGTTAGAATTACTTTTAAGGTTAAAAAAGCACATGGTGCGAACAGAAAGTTCACTATTGTTTTAACATTAATGGTCATTAGAAAACTTCTAATTGAGCTTAACACATTTAAATGTTGCTACTTAATGGTAGCACCGTTTTGGTGCTACCTTTGGTGTACTATTTTTTACTTGTCCAATTTTGCTTTAGGTTTTTAAACAACAGTTTTAACTACCGGTTAAATGTAAAACTACTAAATATGTTTATATATGAGCCTCTTCTGACTCAGAGACAAGTACTTGACCCCATTCCTGTCCATCATTAAGTGTACTGAGGCTTTATGTTTTTAAACAAGACTTTTAACTAATGGTTTAATGGAAAACTACGAAATATGTTTATATATGAGCCTCTGCTGACTCAGTGACACGTACTTGGCCCCCGTTCCTGTCCATCATTAAGTGTACTGAGGCTTTAACTTAACAAAACCTTAGTTTTAAGACGTCAATGGTAGTGACGTCACCATGACGTCATTTATATGACGTCACGTGACGTCATATGACGTCAGCGGTAGTGACGTCACCATGACATCATTTATATGACGTCATATGACATCATTGGTGAAGTCATTGATGACCCATATTCGTGTGTGAATAAAATAATATTATGTTTCACACAACATGTAGGTCAACCATAACTTAGGCGGATTTTCGTCTGAGTACTGGGGACTCCTCAGGACTTAGAGCGAGATGCGGTTAAGTGTTGGCTGTCTCCAAACTGTGGTGGAACTAAATATAATTTCACGTTGACACATGAGTAAGGGTGGCAGGTCTCCAATAGTTAAAGTACTAGGGGTAGACTATAAAAAATCTGTTTATAAAATTTGATCCACAAAAAAGTTGGCTTTTATTTAAGACAGTAATTAGCATAATACATTACATAACATAACATAGAGAGATTTCTTAGTTAAATCTCTATAACCAAAACTTTTGGACATACTATAATGGGTTATTTTTATATTATAATTGTTTGCATACCGTTTAATGGTACATATATGTAAAAAATGTTTGTCAATAGGAGCAATATTTTAAAAACCAGAGTGTTTCATATCCAAATTTGTATCAATTATAACTTTTGCAGTATTAAACATAGGAAGCTTATGTGTATACATATTTAATATTTGGATGCTAAAACTGTGAATAGTTAATGAGTTCTATCTGCAAAAAGTTAGCAAACCTCAGAACCAAGCACTTCTATTTGAAGCACCAACTAACAAATTATTGTTATTGTCACTATTGAGCTTTTTTTTTATTTTCCCATTACATGTTGTTTCAATTTATCTCTTCTAAACAAAATGGTCAATTATACCATGAATAATTTGATTGACAACATTTTTTTTATTATTTTTTTTAATTAAAAGGTTGCTGCACAATATGGTATGAAAGATTCAAGTTATTCTGGGAATATTGCCAGCGCAGTAATAATGTTATTGTGTACAATAAGTTTAAAAATTATGGTTTCATTTCTCTTAACGCCCCTTTCATGATCTTGGTTTTACTTGTACGATTAAAAATGGCAAGGCGGACATTCCAATAGTGACGCGAAGAATCATGAGACCTTTCACTCAGGCACGACGACGGTTTTTAACTGGATGCCAATTATTTTTACGGTGTGACAATTACTTAAACCATTTTTAATGTACTCTTTTCCACACGGCTAAAAAACGTGCTGTGTGATAGGAGCTTTTTTTGCCGTTGTAAGAAACGTGTTTTGGCTATTTTATTTGTTCTCAGGAACCTCTGTATCCTAAATGTAAAGGCGGTATTTAAGTCTGAATGTAAGAAATGATAAGACAAATTTTGTTTTATGAGAAAAGATATTCCTATGGTTTTTTTTAGCCCTTTTGACGATTGATATGTCGTTTAAAAATTGAATTTGTGAACAATTGAATAATTTCTTCATCATCTTTTAGACTATCCACGAAGAAATTGGTCAGGTTCCAAATCTCGTGCGGGATTAACTTATCTAAATATTACTTATCTTTATTTTTTCATCTTGTCTACATCTCTCCCCATAACAGCCGTTAATTATCCGGCCGTTATAAAGTAGCCGCTACCTGTCAGAACGGCCCAGCTGTAAATTCCGCTGGCCACGACAGCCGCGACAAAGCGACGGTATAAATTAAATATTTCCTCGACACTGATACAACTACACCGCCCATGGCCGAGCTGCAGCCACGGCCATAGCGTGGCGCAGCGTCGGGATCGAGGTGACTCAGGGTGCCAGACTCGCGGCTCTGCTATTTATGGTGTAGCTGCAGCAGCGCGTCGCAAGCAGGAAATGATGCCGCGGGGAATATGGTGAAAATATTTTTACAAAAAATTAACGATGAAAAACAGCTATTGATCGGCAATGATAACTTTTATGCTAAAACATGGTATTTTTATTCCCTTGTTTTACATTTTTTACAGAATTATATAAATAATTTACAAAGAATAGATCTTGCAAAAGGAACCGGGAATTTAATTGTGATTCAAAAGCTATTTATCCTAAACCAATTGGACAAAAAATAAAGAAATTACATGACAAACGCCGGGGAAAAGCTTAGCATTGCTCTTATGGGAAATAAAATCCAACATTGCGGCACTCCAACGCCTTTTTAAGAGTCATCTTCACCCCTGTGGGCCATACTCAATTGTTGCACAATTGGCAATGATAACTTTTATGCTAAAACATGGTATTTTTATTCCCTTGTTTTTGACGCTGTTTTTCAACAGATTTTCTTTAAACTTGGTGAGTGTTTAGTTTAATAGTTATATTAGGCTCCTCATACCTCGAAATGTTGAAAATTTAACAAATATTACTTTCTATGATGATGCAAAGTAACTAGATTTTCCTTAATAATATTTGTTAAATTTTTAAAATTTCGAGGTATGAGGGGCGTAATATATTTATTCAACTAATGTGACACAGAAACTAATAAGCATAATTAGTGATTATTAATTTGCTTTAATTATATACGTCGATGAAGTTAGAACCGATTATGGACATTAGAACCACAAAGCTAAACCATAAACCCACAAAAAGCGCATACTAAAACACAATAAGGAATTAACACCGCACCACATACTGTGCGGGCTGGCGTTAGCCTTATGAATATTAATCCAGTGCAGGTATAGTAGAAGGTGAGCTGCCGGGCGGCGCCGGCCGGTCGTATGTTATCTGTCAGCTGATGATTAATATCAGCTGGAAAGTTCCCACAGCGTCACTACGGGGCTGCTGCCTGCTGGCAGATATACGGACGAGCCAAGCTGGCCCCTTACTGCCCGACCGCCGAGTTAGTGGTGTGTTTTTGGCCGGATGTAATGTTATGGGTTTTAAATATTCACAATAGAATGAGAACGGATTGTTCGAAATCTTTCACACCTCTGGTGAACACAAAATTCTAAGGGGATATTTTTTTTAATGAATTGTCAATGCTTGTTTTTGTTAAAAAAATTCAATGCAAATTCCCCTTAAATTAGTTTTATTATGAGCAAAAACAATATGTACTACAACTATTAACTTTTTTGTAAGAACAGTAATAAATTTTGTTAAAAAGTTCTCAATTGAATACATTTTCATAACTTTTTCAATCTTCTAAGCATTTTTACAATAGTCAATATAGCAAACTGTTTTTTAGTGTCAATGGATTTTTTATGACCTATAGATAATAGGAAAAATATAGTATCCCTTAAAAAATACCATATAATATCGCAAAATTGAAATTAGAACAATTTAATACGTGATTTGTTTAATGCTTTAGGTAATTTGACAACAATTCACTAAGAGGACAAATCAGTAACACTTATTACATCCAGGATAATTCTTCAATATCATTGCTTGAAAAAACCGGCAAACTTTCCAAATTAGTAATAATAATTTTCACCACATAAAAACTTTAAAATAAATAAAATAACATGCTTATAAATAGGGAAATAAATGTCTATTCAAGTTATGGTAAATATAGGAAGTTTGATGTCTAAGTTTTATCAATATCTGTCCATTGTTAAACAAGTTTGCCTATTTATCATACCCCCATCGCTGCAGGCTTGCGTACTCAGCGAATCTGCAAATTAGTAGCATTAATTATGACTAGATAAACCTGTAAACCAAAAAAAAATTATCACAAGCTCATAAATAGTGGAATAAATGTATATCTCCTTATAATAAATAATTTAGGGAAAGAGTATGCAGGTATGCCGCCATGGAGAACACTAAAAGTAGGTTTTAGCATAACAAATATATATATATTTTAACCATATGAAGTCATACACTACATTAATTTCATTAATATCTGTCCATTGCTAAAGGAGTTTGCCTATTTGCCATATGATTAACATGGGAAAAGAGTATGCAGGTTTGCTGCTATGATACGCGTAAAAACTAATATTTTTACCATAAATGGGTGAATATTAACCAAATGATGCCAACAATAAACATGCTGATTTCAGTCTGTGGCTAGTTGCAAACAGTTAGCTAATGTTAAAAATCAATAAATGAGTATTATCACAGTTAATAACAAGTGTATTTATGGTACCTTCCTAGCATTATCTGTAACACAAACCGGTTATGTTTTAAGGATTAATTGGTGATTATTGTTACTGGATCCAACAAATGTATTGAACACAAATCACATTTTATACGTGTTATAAGGCGAAATAAAATGGTCTTTTTGACTGTTATTTATAGCCCAAATGAGAGCCTAAATATTGATTGTGTTGTATTGATGTAAATGTCTCATTAAGGCATTTATGAATCTACCTTTATCACAAAACTTAAAGTTTGAAGAAATACTCAACTTATTCTTTAAACCTTGAAACATCTCCGAGAGAGATACATGATATTTTAATCCTCCAATAATTCTTCCAGTGTGGGATAGTATTTCCAAATCCCGTCCTCAATTTAACGCTGGAGCCGACCGACCAAGAGCTTTGCATATCATTATATGGGTGAGATCTACTTTCAAAATGCCACACCCAAAAGCGACACCACACCCAAATCTTTTGAAAGATTACCAACATGGACTTATCGAATCTGCTGTAACAGGGAAAAATTAACATAATTTAGCCTCTTTTATGGTGTTCCATTTGGATATGTATGAGACCGTTTTTTAACTAAAATCATATAAACTTGGTAAGTGTTTAGTCCAATAGTTATATTATGTTGCACATACCTCGGAATTTTGAACATTAAAACAAATATTACTAAGGAAAATAGAGTTACTGTGTGATGCATTAAAGAGTAAGATTTGTTAAAAAATTTCAGAATTATGAGTTTTAATGACAACATATGTGCATTAATGAAAAGATATTACTGTACGCGTGAAAAAAATCTGTATAAGTCGATTATTAATCACCGGAATATTGAATTATTACGACACTGGTAAAACATTATTTACACTTTCAAGCTTTACAGAGGAAAATACAAAAATGTAAATGTGCTGCTAAATAAATTGAGAACTCCCGGTGAACAGCTAGGCGCGACCTCGCAGTGTTAGCGTTTATATATCTAAACAATGTGGAGGCGGACAGTAAGGAGTGACATTTTTTTAATTTTTAGTCACAGGTTTTTTTACCACACAACAATTATTTAGGCTCACACTAAAAGCTGTAATTAACAAATATACATTTGGCCAAAAATGTTTGCTCTATAATATGCGACAAACACTATAATTAGGCTCCCATTACTCTTAATTAAACGTTTAACTTAACTAACATGAATAAAAAAATTATAATCTACAATCTAAATACAATGTTTATGGGAGACATTTGTTATATTATTGCTGGTTTATATAGTTTGAAAAAATTTAATAATGTAAATTATAAATATTTAGTATGAATCTAAAAATATAATAAATATTAAATATACACCGTATGTACAACTCAATGAAAATTGTGTAAGGTGTCCTAACTTATGGGTATAAGTGTATTAAATGTATTTTATATTATTGACAGTATTTTACATTGATAACAGTTGGTACTACATGTAATAATACAAAATATTATGTTTGAAAGACAAAACATACAATAACTTACGAAGGTTGTACCATAATTGGCTCCTTGCTAGCTGTTGGCAGCAGTGCGATCGGGGGATTTGGGGATTTTTCGGGGAAATCCGTGGGAGATTGGGGGAAATGTTGGAGAGTTTCGGCTGGCTATATAAATAGCCCACGTAATCTTCACATTCCAGTTGCGATATATAGAGATGGTGTGGACTGTTCCGACAAGAAGAATAACCAACTTTTGTTTTCTAAAAGGTATTTATAATATCTCTTTTCTTTTACTTTAATATATTAAATACTATCTTTATTTGTTGAGAGGTATTCAAAGTTACATCCTTTGTTTTTTTTTTCAATACAACTCCATAAAAAAAAACTTATACTGGAATTTTTAAATATTTGTTGTCAATAATAATATTGCAATTAACTTCTTTGTAATTTCAATTTGTATGTTATGAGATAATATTTATATATTTCGATTAAAAGTTTTATTTTATACAAACCATTTTTGGTAATAAGATTGATATTTAGGTGTTTAATATGAATAAAAACTATCCAAAATTTGTTTTAACACTTCAAAATATCTTAATTTCATTATTAAAAAAAAAATAGGGTAAGCGTACTAGTGAATGACACTTTAAGGGAGGTCTACGCTTAAAAATTAATTGTGATGTTAATTGAAGGCTAAAAATGATCAAAGTTATACCAATCTATTATAAATTTAATTCTGAATAAATACATGTGATTCATTATAACTTAAGTGTTACTGAAATAATTAAAAAGAAATAAATATCCAACAGGTAAATTTTACCTAGTCTATGACACTTTTTTCTAGTCTATGACACTTAATGTTCTAGTCTATGACAGTTTTGAAAACTAATAGAAATTGATGTGGAAATGAAAATTAAATAAAATTAAATTAAATCAAAACACCCTTTATTCATTTTAGTACATTACATACATACATAAAAAGTAGATCATAAAACAAGATTATAAATTAAAACTAAATATTAAGCCTATCTAAAATTATTGGTTGAAACATGGGCTAGGTCTATACATCATCTATTAATTACTCTTCATACATAGACCTAGGCCTATATATAGCTTACAGAAATTTAAGTTAGGTTGTTTAACACAAAAGTACTTAGTTCTTATTGTTACTTAAATTAAAACGATGCCTAGTCATCATCATCACTGAGCACTAGTGGGTCGTTGTCACTGTCACACTCATGGCACATAAAGGCTAAATTATCATCATCCTTGTCATCCTCATCAACTCCGTAAGTCTGTAAATGTTTTTTTTTTTTTTTTTTTTTTTTTTTTTTTTTTTTGGTAGGCACTTATAGTGATACTTTCCTTTGCAATCATCACATTCTAATCCATTTTTTCCCGGCATTCAATATGAGTTCCGCCGAGTAGCGTCTTTTGCATACTTTACCCTATATACAATTTTTCCCTTCATTTTAGCAAATTTCCATATAGGCAATACGCTATTACGGTAGTAGTCATGGTAAGATCTAAGTACAGGACCACTTTACTTTTTCATTTTGAGGTCCCCAGAAGCCAAAAATACCATTCATTCATTTTCATATATATGTGTCCGTGCAGTATTATAGTTAACAAACAGGGAATTACTCCAAATTTTCAATGTTTTGTATGTTTTATTTAATGTATTTTTTTTTAAATAACATTTTAACTTATTTGATATATCTTTAGACAAATATTCATTAAATCTCTTATATAACACATTGATCCTATCTACATAATGTACATACCAAATTTGATTAAGTTATGTCAATAAATAAGCAAGATATAGGGTTTTCTTGATTTACCATAAGAATAACATGGAAAACACATTTTTGGATCGCCCTGTAACCAGTTATGATATGATAGAAAATCATAATACCAAATTGTTTTTTTTTTAAGTTCCTTTAAATGGTTTCTTTTAAATGCTCTTTTAAAAATTAAGGTATAAAAATGCAAAAAAAACCCATTTTTTGACCCCCCATAAAACCCCGCTCCCATAACCCTACAAAATACAAATGTTTATACATTTTTCTCACACAATAACTTAAACTTTTTTCAATGTTTTGTATGTTTTATTTAATGTATTTTTTTTAAATAACATTTTAACGTATTTGATATATCTTTAGACAAATATTCATCAAATCTCTTATATAACACATTGAAAAAAGTTTATTGTGTAAGAAAAATGTATAAACATTATAGTTGTACTATATAAATGAATTGTAAACAACTTTTTTTAAACTAAATATTTCAATACGGTGTTTTTATGTATAAACCATATTTTATTTTTTATATTTCAAAGGTTATGATTAAAATAAGGTTATATTAGTGCCGATGCTAACATGCGTCACTTAGTATCTAACCATGCGTCGCAAAATGTGTGGCGCTCAAAAATTACTAAATACCCCCGTCGCAACAGACCTGTGTACACAGCAAATTTCCAATGGAATTTCAGATTATTAATTTTTCCCCATAAAATCACCATAAGATCGAGTTTATAGGTTTGCTGCCATTGGGTATTGTTAGAAAATCTAAGTTAATTAATAATTGGTGAATGTAAACACAAAATTATATCTAACTCTGGCAATTTTTTTATGTTCCCCATAAACCCCATGGGGTGAGTATGTAGGTTTGCCGCCATTTGGGTTTTGTAAGCAATTATAAGGTAAGTCCTATCTAGATAATGTACATACCAAAATTGATTAAGTTATGTCAATAAATAAGCAAGATATAGGGTTTTCTTGATTTCCCATAAGAATAACATGGAAAACACGTTTTTGGATTTGTCCTGTAACCAGTTATGCTATGATAAAACATCAAAATACCAAAATTTGGTAAAGCGACACCACACCCAAAAGCTTTTGAAAGATTACCAACATGGACTTATCGAATTGTTTTTTTTAAGCTCCTTTAAATGGTTTCTTTTAAATTGATTAATTTAAAAAAATTAAGACCTAAAAAAGCAAAAAAAACCCATTTTTCATCCCTTTAAAATCCCATAAAACCCCTATCCCATATCCCTACAATGCTGGTTCGCGAAGTTATGAAAATAGACCTAGTCTTACACCTCTATACCAAATTTAATCAAAATTGGAGGTCCCCTTCAAAAGTTATCAGTACCACGGACACATAGATATATATGAAAATAAGTGAATGGTGTTTTTGGCTTCTGGGTACCTCAAAATGAAAAAGTAAAGTGGTCCTGGACTTAGGTCTTACCATGGCTACTACCGTAATAGCGTATTCCCTATAGGGAAATTTGCCAAAATGAATAGAAAATTGTATATATATTTTTAATTAATGAAATTAAGATATTTTAAAGTGTTAAAACTAATTTTGGACGGTTTCTATTCACCGTGAAAAATTAAAGAAGATTTAGTTGTTTATAAATATTGATGTGGACTCATTCACTATGTCAACAACTACCTCAAACATTAGTATATATATAATAAAAAAAAAATAAAAAAAAACAGCCGCAGTGAGAGCTGCATAACTCAACGGGGATAAGCTGTAATGAAATGTTGATTTTCTCTGTTGTCATTTATGTTTTATGTGTGCTGAACTATCGAGATCTAGAATCTGTGTATTTATTATAAATTTTATAATAGTGTTTAGTCAGACATCTAAAGAAATAACGACATAAGAACAACCAAGTAATCTCAACACAATCACAATGGGAAATTGGAGAATTAAGTAGTGATGATCAGATTTTATATATAAGCTGGAAAATATATCCGGTTTTCCGCATTTCTCCGGATTATATGACATCGGATTTGAAAAGTAATTACATATTGTTAATCAGCTTTTCATCCTGGTTAATTTGAATACCCACTCTATATATATATATATATATATATATATATATATATATATATATATATACTTTAGAAAAAACATTTAAAAAAATCTTACATTTTTTCAACTTTTTTTACCAAGCCCAAAAGGGAATTCTTTTTTTTTGTAACTTTTAGAAAAATGTACATCTTATCATAGTCTATCAACTGTAAAACATTCAGCTCCTCCAGAATTACTTTCGACATAAACCTAGCCTTGATATTTAACTGTACTTTCTTTGAATTTTAGCAAATTTCGCAGTTTGTTGGGAAATCAACCGCGTTTTAAAGTAATGGAACATCATACATCTATATCTGGATATTAGTACTTCATTTTTGAATACTCACTCAACATACTTTGGAGAAACATTTTACATTTTCTGTAACTTTTGGGAATAATGCACATCTTATCATGGTGTAACAACTGTAAAACATTCAGTACCTCCGGAATTACTTCCAACACAAACCTATATTGCCATGATATTCAACATATATTAAAACAGTATCTGTACTTTCTTCAAATTCTTAGCAAATTTCCCTTACTTTATAACCTATTACCCAGGGTTTTTAATGGTTAGACATAAGCTCTGAACCATATTACTTTTTAGTTCTCATAAAACATTTCTTACAATTTAACAAATATGTGTTATTTGTTTAATATAGCACCATGCGTGGAGGTAGAAAACTATATTTTAATCAACTACTAACCCTTATAATTTATTTCGTTTTTTTTTTTTTTATAATACACAGAAAAATTGAAGTTTGGTGAAGCACGATCTTTAGGACTTGGAAAAAAAAGGTACAACATTGGACACGGACATGGGGAAAAAAAAAGGAACAAGCCACCCTATGCTGCTACCACTGGTCAGTATCATACAATTTAAAGCATTAATTTTACCATTTTTTAATTAAACTGAGTTAATTATTATAAATCATTATAAATATCTAAAAAAAACTATTGCTTTGCATATTGAATTAACATTTAGTAAAAGAACTTTCATGTATCAATATTGAGGTATTTCTTTTAAAACATTTTAAACTCATAAACAACTCTTTAATGCAGTTAACTGTACAAGGTAGCTTGAAACAGACCAGCAGAAACCAGTTGCACTACAAATCAGCCATAATTTTTTAATCTTTTCTTTTTTTTACAGGGGTTTCACCATCATCAAGATCGTCAGCAGTGGTGGTGGCGGCCACGGAGGTCGAGGATATGGTGGTGGCTGATACAGTGGTGGCGGCAGCCATGGAGGCGGCGGTGGAGGTGGCGGATACAGCGGTGGTGGCAACCACGGAGGCGGAGGTGGAGGTGGTGGATATGGCGGTGGCGGCTGCCATGGAGGCGGCGGTGGAGGTGGTGGATAAGGCGGTGGTGGCGGCCACGGAGTTGGCTGTGGAGGTGGCGGATACAGCGGTGGCAGTGGCCACGAAGGTGGCGGTGGAGGTGTCGGATACGGCGGAGGGTGGTGGATACAGCGGTGGCGGCGGCCACGGAGGTGGCGGTGGAGACGACCACCATGGCGGAGGCTGTGGAGGTAAAAACCCATAATAATTCTAAGTAGTTAAATAAATAAACACTCTCTTGCCTTCTCAGTTATTCCTTTAATTTTTAAACTATTTGTCCAGACAACATGCCAAGCTTAATATTTTTAAAATATCTTTTCTCTGTTAAAGTAAATAATAGCCTTACAATAATTTGAAGTATAATGCAGTTAAAATATCTTTTCTCTGTTAAAGTAAATAATAGCCTTACAATAATTTGAAGTATAATGCAGTTAACTGTACAAGGTAGCTTCAAACAGACCAGCAGAAATGGTCACATGGTTAAAACATCTTTTTTGAAGATTTCTAAGATTGTTTGGTTCCTCTTTTTTCAGTTAGACCATATTTTTCTTGTTTAGCCAATCTTTTGGCAGTGTTATACATTTTTAAGAACATCAACAATTATAACTGGAATTCCATAATTACATGTACCTAATAATTATGTTTTATTTTTAATAAATAGGCTGACAAAATAATAATGATCTTTTTCACCATTCTCCATCACCATTTTCTCCACCATCATCAAGATCATCAGCAGTGGTAGTGGCGGCCACGGAGGCGGCGGTGGAGGTGGCGGATACAGCGGTGGCAGCGGTCATGGAGGCGGCGGTGGAGATGGCGGATACAGTGGTGGCGGTGGTCACGGAGGTGGAGGTGGCAGATACGGCGGTGGCGGCGGCCATGGAGGCGGCAGTGGAGGTGGCGGATAGGGCGGTGGCGGCGGTGGCGGCTGCCACGGAGGTGGCGGTGGTGGCAGCCACGGAGGCGGTGGTGGAGGTGGCAGATACAGCGATAGCGGCGGCCACGGAGGTGGGGGATACAGCGATGGAGGAGGCGCCGGTGGAGGTGTCGGACACGCGGAGGCTGCGGAGGTAAAAACCCATAATAATTCTAAGTAGTTAAGTAAATAAACACTCTCTTGCCTTCTCAGTTATTCGTTTAATTTTTAAACTATTTGTCCAGACAACATGCCAAGCTTAATATTTTTAAAATATATATCCATGTAAAGTGACCGTGGTTCAATAGCAAACAGTTGATTAGCTAAAAAAAAAATAACAGCTACTTTCAGATGGTCACATGGTTAAAACATCTTTATTAAAGATTTCTAAGATTGTTTGGTTCCTCTTTTCTGAGTTAGACCATATTTTTCTCATTTAACCAATCTTTTGGCAGTGTTATACATTTTTAAGAACATCAACAATTATACCTGGAATTTCATAATTACATGTACATAATAATTATGTTTTATTTTTCATAAATATTCTGACAAAATAATAATGATCTTTCTGTAGTCTATAACATAACAAAGATATGTTCTTAGGAGGACCTGTTGAGCCCTACCACCCAGGTAATTGGTGAAGCTTATGTTAGTAATAGTTTTGTTTGTGATAATTTTATTATAAAATATCTAATTGATTTTGTTTCAGGTGGTTTTGGAGGAGACAATTACCATGGGGTCGGCGGTGGCTTCGGAGGAGGTGGATATGGAGGTGGTAACAACCATCTTGGAGGAGGAGGCGGTGGCTACAGCTACGGCAATGAAGACAGCTACAGCTACAGTGGCGGTGGAAGGTTCGAAAGCGGCGACGGTAGACATGGCTGAGGCTAAAGGTAGTTAATTTAAAGTAAATATTAGCATATTACATTGTGAAATTTTGTAGCTCTTTATTCTATTACATGTATAAATACTTTCATAACTTTAATTGTAAGTATATTGCGGTGTTCTTTACACACAGGTTCTTCCTTTTCTTCTCCCATGTCCGTGTCCACTATTATACCTTTTTTCCAAGTCCTGAAAGCATTTCTCACACAATGGGCACTGATGAGTATGCTCACTAGTATGGGTTCGGTTTGTTCTTTTTCTTCTCCCATGTCCGTGTCCAATGTTGTTCCTTTTACTGCATGTTCCTTGGAAATCTTACTTCGGTTGGTTCGCTTGAAAAAACATTTTTTCCAAATCCTGAAGATCCTGAACACTGATGAGTACGCTCACTAGTATAGGTCCGGTTTATTCCTTTTTCTTCTCCCATGTCCGTGTCTAATATTGTACCTTTTTTTCCAAGTCCTGAAGATCCTGCTTCAAAGATTATTATTAAAAGTGATGTCATTCATACACAAGGTTAAATGTCAGGTTTTCAACATTTAATGTTTACAAAATAATCAGTTTAACTAAAACCATTATCACTGTCATTTATTCATATTCTTATAATCACAAAAGTAACCTACCAGTGAGGTGTAGTGTTAGTACCATGTGTTTCAATTATATTTTTTATATTAAAAGAAAGAATAATCTTAAGTACCTTCAATTTTATATACAGATTAATTTTCAGTGCACTCAAGTGAAATAGATGATCAAACCTTAGACAACTTTAATAATTTATTAATGTTTCATTGTATATTGTCCACCTCTTGTATGTATGGATTAGAACATATCACTATTATTTTATTAATATACTTGTTTTTGAAAAAATTTAAAACGGCACACTGAACCCATTAAAGAGATTCTATTTTGAGGGGAGCACAGCTGTATAATTAACCATTTTGTTTAGAAGAGATAAATTGGAACAACATGTGATGGGAAAATAAAAAAAAGCTCAATAGTGACAATAACAATAATTTGTTAGTTGGTGCTTCAAATAGAAGTGCTTGGTTCTGAGGTTTGCTAACTTTTTGCAGATAGAACTCATTAACTATTCACAGTTTTAGCATCCAAATATTAAATATGTATACACATAAGCTTCCTATGTTTAATACTGCAAAAGTTATAATTGATACAAATTTGGATATGAAACACTCTGGTTTTTAAAATATTGCTCCTATTGACAAACATTTTTTACATATATGTACCATTAAACGGTATGCAAACAATTATAATATAAAAATAACCCATTATAGTATGTCCAAAAGTTTTGGTTATAGAGATTTAACTAAGAAATCTCTCTATGTTATGTTATGTAATGTATTATGCTAATTACTGTCTTAAATAAAAGCCACCTTTTTTGTGGATCAAATTTTATAAACAGATTTTTTATAGTCTACCCCTAGTACTTTAACTATTGGAGACCTGCCACCCTTACTCATGTGTCAACATGAAATTATATTTAGTTCCACCACAGTTTGGAGACAGCCAACACTTAACCGCATCTCGCTCTAAGTCCTGAGGAGTCCCCAGTACTCAGACGAAAATCCGCCTAAGTTATGGTTGACCTACATGTTGTGTGAAACATAATATTATTTTATTCACACACGAATATGGGTCATCAATGACTTCACCAATGATGTCATATGACGTCATATAAATGATGTCATGGTGACGTCACTACCGCTGACGTCATATGACGTCACGTGACGTCATATAAATGACGTCATGGTGACGTCACTACCATTGACGTCTTAAAACTAAGGTTTTGTTAAGTTAAAGCCTCAGTACACTTAATGATGGACAGGAACGGGGGCCAAGTACGTGTCACTGAGTCAGCAGAGGCTCATATATAAACATATTTCGTAGTTTTCCATTAAACCATTAGTTAAAAGTCTTGTTTAAAAACATAAAGCCTCAGTACACTTAATGATGGACAGGAATGGGGTCAAGTACTTGTCTCTGAGTCAGAAGAGGCTCATATATAAACATATTTAGTAGTTTTACATTTAACCGGTAGTTAAAACTGTTGTTTAAAAACCTAAAGCAAAATTGGACAAGTAAAAAATAGTACACCAAAGGTAGCACCAAAACGGTGCTACCATTAAGTAGCAACATTTAAATGTGTTAAGCTCAATTAGAAGTTTTCTAATGACCATTAATGTTAAAACAATAGTGAACTTTCTGTTCGCACCATGTGCTTTTTTAACCTTAAAAGTAATTCTAACCTTTCATTCCTAAACACTTTAGCAACTAGAGAGAAAAAAAAGATGAACCAAACTTGCTTCATAGGTACCTCAGTGGTAGACTGGTAGCAGTAGTTAAAAGTGTTGTTTAAAAGCCTAAAGCAAAAATTGGACATGTAAAAATAGTACACCATAGGTAGCACCAAAACGGTGCTACCTAAAAGTAGCAAAATTTAAATGGCTTAATCTCAATTAGAAGTTTCCTAATGACATTTAATGTTAAAACTAAGGTTTTGTTAATAATTCATATATATATAAACATATTTCATAGTTTTACATTAAACCAATAATTAAGTGTGGTTTAAATAACCTAAAGCAAAATTGGACATGTAGAAGCCTAAGTCATGGCTGACCTACATGTTGTGTAAAACATAATATTATTTTATTCACACACAAATATGGGTCAAGGGTCGTCAATGACGTCACCAATGATGTTATATGACGTCATATAAATGACGTCATGGTAACGTCATATGACGTCACATAACGTCATATAAATGACGTCATGGTGACGTCACTACAGCTAACGTCATATAACATCATGGTGACGTCACTACAGCTGACGTCATATGACGTTACATGACGTCATTTAAATAACGTCATGGTGACGTCACTACAGCTGACGTCATATAACATCATGGTGACGTCACTACAGCTGACGTCATATGACGTTACATGACGTCATATAAATAACGTCATGGTGACGTCACTACAGCTGACGTCATATGACATCATGGTGACGTCACTACAGCTGACGTTATATGACGTTACATGACGTCATATAAATAACGTCATGGTGACGTCACTACAGCTGACGTCATATAACATCATGGTGACGTCACTACAGCTGACGTCATATGACGTCACGTGACGTCATATAAATGACGTCATGGTGACGTCACTACCATTGACGTCACATGACGTCACTACCATTGACATCACATGACGTCACTACCATTGACGTCACATGACGTCACTAACTGGTGACGTCACATGACGTCACTAACTGGTGACGTCACTAACTGGTGACGTCACTACAGCTGACGTCATATGACGTCATGGTGACGTCACTACCATTGACGTCACATGACGTCACATGACGTCACTAACGTTAATTAAGTCAAGGTCACGCAAGAATACAAATTTTTTTTATTGCACTTTATAGAATTATATTTTAGCTTGCCAAACTCAGCACAGCCGGCAGAGACGGTTACGTAATGCTTATATAACAGACTGGTTTCTTGGCCAGCTTGCCAACTGTAGCTCAACAGAAGGTAAGTCAGTTTATTGCAAGCCAACAAACACGCCACACCTCGCCGCCGCGGGACTTTTCTGTGAGTAAATTTTTATTTTTCCTTCTTATTAAACTTAGCAAAACAGAACCTAGCCTGTTTTGCACAAAATTAGTTTTTGCTACACTGCTACAATTACGTTTACTTAACAAATTATTTTCCACTCATTATTTAATATTTTATTCCTTACTTGTTAAGACTTAGAAACTGAAATGTTGGAAGACTGTTTGATACAAAATTAATTTTTATTTAGCTATACAGGTCTCCTAATATTTTCCTACACTTGTATTTTGCAGGTGTGGTTAAATATTTTTCGCTCACAATTTTTTTTATTCCACACAAGTGGATTTTAAACTTTACTACAAAACTGATCCATGCCCATCTCCTACAAAATTATTTTTCATTTGACTCTACCTCTTTTAGTCTTACATTAAATATTTCTTGGAGTAAAATTTTACACAAGTCTCTCGGTTAATTTTTCTGCACAGTACGTGTTACTCCTTGAACAGTTCCCAGCAAACTGTTTCTACACTTGTCAACAACAGTCCGCATTACCCCCTCCACTACTCATTCCCCCACTATAGCCCTGTTCCCCCCACTACTTCCAGCTAAGGTACAACACTGGACTAAGTGTTTCAGTTTTATCCAAACCTTACTGTGAGACACACCTATGGCTGAAACTTTGCGAGAAAAATTATTAAGAGTAAAATTTTTGCTGGCCAAGCAAAATAATTCTGTTAAGGTGTCCAAGACTTCCACTTTAACAAAAATGAAACGTTGCTTCAAAAATAATCCAAAATTTTACTCAAGGGACGCAAATATCACTATGGATGATAAAATGTTTCAGAAACTTTTAGACGAGCTAACTTTTGCCAGTAAGGTTACGTTGGTGACTCCAATTCCCGACCAAGTTCCAAGATCACCTGAGAAAGAATAAAAATAAATATTTCTCAGGAAATATTTCCAATCCGAGTTACGGTAAAGGACGGGCTCGGATGAGTTGTTGCAAAAATTTTAATTTTTTCTTCCTTCTGACCACTTTACCCCCACCACCTCCTTATCCCCACCACTAGGCCGGGAACCTGTGATACCGTCTGTGTACAAGTCAGTACGTCTTCGGACGCGGTGCTGTTCGGATCGCGTGTCGTTTGTCGCACTGTCGGGTGTTTGAAGAAATTATTCTTCGGCTCTCAGTCTCTCGGTGGGTAAGTAAAATAAAAAATTATTTTTTTTTTCAAGTGGGGTTGCTGGGACGGGTCATTGACCCCTGACGGATATATTAGGTCAAGAGTCTGATCGCTAGGGAATAAAAAAAAAATATTTTTTTGCACTTTTGTGGTTCCTCGAGAAATTTCAATTTCTCAGCAAAATTTGAGGAATCGCAAAAGTGCAAAAAAATTTTTTTTTGTATTCTTGCGTGACCTTGACCTAATTAACGTCAGTGACGTCATCATGATGACGTCAGCGGTAATGACGTCACCATGACGTCATAGGTGTGACGTCATGTGACGTCATATGACGTCATTGGTGCCGTCATTCGTGACGTCATTGGTGACGTCATCACTGCTGACGTCATCGTGATGACGTCACGTCCCAGCCTTCCCAATTTCACACTACTAATGGCTTAAAATATATTCAAGAAAAACTTATAAAACTACAGCCGCCATTTTGAAAAAAGTCGTCCATAGCAGGCGACCCAGCTTCGGAGAGTGGTAGACTTTGCACAATGGTTTTCTCAGGTAATGTTACATGAAATCGGGTCAAAATAAATTGGTTTGCAATTACTTCCGGGTTGACCCATAATTTGACTGGACTTTAATCATGATCCCACTGTAATCATAATTGTTATATTAGGATTTTAATAAACTGTTTATTTTAATATAAGATTAATAAACCCTGTGACCTATGATATGTGTAAAATAATGTAGAAAAAGGGCTTTGAAGTAAAAATGGCTCTTTGGATTGTATATTAATAATTTTTAATTTTTTGGGTTACTTTTTTATTTTGTTGAATATCAATTTCCCTAAATTCTAAGAATTTAGTAAAAATTAATATTAAACGAAACAATGTAATATGTATTGCTACACCCTGATTGACATTACTAGTAGTGAATGTTTCATCACATATTCACAGTAGCAGACCCAAATATCACATGTGAACTGACATATTGCAGCCAGTTGGGGAAAACTGCGACATTGCTGAATATTAACTACACAGTAGAAATGTGTTTAAATTTGTCGCATACGTTTTAGAGAAACGGAGGTTTATTAAGATTAAATAGCTGTCTTAATAACTTATAATTTCTTAAGTACCTAATTAGCTGTTATATTTTGAAGCTATATAAATAAAGTAATAGTTCTTTAAGTAACTGATTAGTAATCAACCATCACAAATAATATTAGGAAACTGATACAAACTTTCTGTGATGTAAATACGTCATAACCAGCTGATACGCAACAATGAAATAAAAAAAGCTTCCGCAAGTTTTATAAATACTTATAAGCTGCAGCTTTTATATAATACTTTAATATTTCGTCTTTATTAACTTTTGTAAGTGAATTTGTGGTATATCATAAAAAATCATGTAATGAACAACACGAATCCAACGATTTTTCATATTATTATAAACCCCAATTATTTATGTAAATACCATTCCCAGTAGTGTAAAAGTGGGGCTGCTGGGACGTGACGTCATCACGATGACGTCAGCAGTGATGACGTCATCAATGACGTCACGAATGACGGCACCAATGACGTCATATGATGTCACATGACGTCACATAAATGACGTCATGGTGACGTCATTACCGCTGACGTCATCATGATGACGTCACTGACGTTAATTAGGTCAAGGTCACGCAAGAATACAAAAAAATTTTTTTTGCACTTTTGCGATTCCTCAAATTTTGTTGAGAAATTGAAATTTCTCGAGGAATCACAAAAGTGCAAAAAAATATTCTTTTTATTCCCTAGCGATCAGACTCTCGACCTAATATATCCGTCAGGGGTCATTGACCCGTCCCAGCAGCCCCACTTGAAAAAAAAAATAATTTTATATTTTACTTACCCACCGAGAGACTGAGAGCCGAAGAATAATTTCTTCAAACACCCGACAGTGCGACAAACGACACGCGATCCGAACAGCGCCGCGTCCGAAGACGTACTGACTTGTACACAGACGGTATCCCAGGTACCCGGCTCAGTGGTGGGGATAAGGAGGTGGTGGGGGTAAAGTGGTCAGAAGGAAGAAAAAATTAAAATTTTTGCAACAACTCATCCGAGTCTGTCCTTTACCGTAACTCGGATTGGAAATATTTCCTGAGAAATATTTATTTTTTATTCTTTCTCAGGTGATCTTGGAACTTGGTCGGGAATTGGAGTCACCAAAGTAACCTTACTGGCAAAAGTTAGCTCGTCTAAAAGTTTTTGAAACATTTTATCATCCATAGTAATATTTGTGTCCCTTGAGTAAAATTTTGGATTATTTTTGAAGCAACGTTTCATTTTTGTTAAAGTGGAAGTCTTGGACACCTTAACAGAATTATTTTGCTTGGCCAGCAAAAATTTTACTCTTAATAATTTTTCTCGCAAAGTTTCAGCCATAGATGTGTTTCACAGTAAGGTTTGGACATAACTGAAACACTTAGTCAAGTGTTGGACCTTAGCTGGAAGTAGTGGGGGAACAGGGTTATAGTGGGGGAATGAGTAGTGGAGGGGGTGATGTGGACTGTTGTTGTGAAGTGTAGAAACAGTTTCCTGGGAACTGTCCAAGGAGTAACACGTACTGTGCAGAAAAATTAACCGAGAGACTTGTGTAAAATTTAACTCCAAGAAATATTTAATGTAAGACTAAAAGAGGTAGAGCCAAATGAAAAATAATTTTGTAGGAGACGGGCATGGATCAGTTTTGTAGTAAAGTTCAAAATCCACTTGTGTGGAATAAAATTAAATTGTGAGCGAAAAATATTTAGCCACACCTGCAAAATACAAGTGTAGGAAAATATTAGGAGACCTGTATAGCTAAATAAAAATTAATTTTGTATGAAACAGTCTTCCAGCATTTCAGTTTCTAAGTCTTAACAAGTAAGGAATAAAATATTAAATAAGGAGTGGAAAATAATTTGTTAAGTAAACGTAAGTGTAGCAGTGTAACAAAAATTAATTTCGTGCAAAACAGGCTAGGTTCTGTTTTGCTAAGTTTATTAAGAAGGAAAAAATAAAAATTTACTCACAGAAAAGTCCCGCGGCGGCGAGGTGTGGCGTGTTTGTTGGCTTGCAATAAACTGACTTACCTTCTGTTGAGCTACATTTGGCCAGTTGGCCAAGAAACCAGTCTGTTATATAAGCATTATGTAACCGTCTCTGCCGGCTGTGCTGAATCCGGCAAGCTAAAATATTATTCTATAGTACACCTGACTTGGACTGAAAATATTCTAAGTCCCAAGACCCCCCCCCCCCCCCCGGCCCCGGACGAGAAGTGAGCCCCCCCCCGGGGGAGGAGGAGGTGGCATAGCCCGAGGCGTTGCCATACCTTGACACGTGTTGCATAATGAGATCCGGTTAGTAATGTATTCAGGTGTGGCTCTTGGAGATTGTCCAATGCCGCAAACAAGTACGTGTCGAGGTCTGCCTGTTTATGTAACCAGGTCCGGTTCCCCCACTCCTGACCGGCTCAGCTTCGGTTCTCTGAGGCTTAGCTTCCTCGCAGTTGCTTTCAAACACTTCAGCTGAGTGGTTGAAGCTCTGCCCTACAGGATTCGCAATGTAATGTTGGCGCCGCATTATATTGGGAATTCTTTTCTAGTCTAAGGCATGGCATGTGTAGTGTTAGGAAATAATTTTATTTTATGCTTGCTGCTTGGTGCTCGGTGTTGGTTGTGATTTAGTGAAAGTGTTGTGCAGTGAAAAATATTTGTGTGTGCTAATATTTCCACAGGTTGGTGTTAGTCTAAGTCTTGTGTTTAGAAAAATATTTCTTTGTATTAATCTTCCACAGGTTGTCCCTAAAATTAATTTTTATAAATTTTTGACTTCCTTAGCCTATGTAAATAGTTATACTGTTAGGTTTGAGGCTTAGAAGCCTCCGTAAAATTAAATTTTTTTCGAGGCTTAGCATGCCTCAAGAATTATTTTTTACCAACAATAGTATGACACTTAACGAGCCTGGGGGTTGGCCCCTGGGGATCCACCGTTAGGCCTTGTGCCAGCGGCGCTGCTGGACCTCATCACTCGTCACTGGCAACATACGGGTGGTTGGCATCCTTCAGCACGAAGTGTCGGCCCTGACACTGACCGGTACATTAGGCTTTATGTCAGTGCATTGCATTAGGCTTTATGTCAGTGTACTGGTTAAGATGGGGCCCAGGTCATGATTAGCATGACCTTATGATTCCCGTTAGGGGAACCAAAATTATTTAGCATGTTTCCCTTGTGGAAACTCAAAATTAAGTAAAAATTTTTTATTTTTTGTAACATGAATCCCCCTATGTTTAAGTTTTGTGTTGTAAAATATTTCTTTGTACTAATCTTCCACAGGTTGTCCCTAAGAAAAAATATTTTCTAAATTCGTATATTGGAGGATTAGCCTCTGTAAATTGGCAGTTAAAGTGTTAGGTTTGAGGCTTAGAAGCCTCCGTAAAATAATTTATTTTGGAGGCTTAGCATGCCTCAATAATTATTTTTTAACAACAGTAGTATGGTGCTTAACGAGCCTGGGGGTAGGCCCCTGGGGATCCACCCTTAGGTTTTCGGACCAAGGGCGCTGCTGGACCTCATCACTCGTCACTGGAAACATACGGGTGGTTGGCATCCTTCAGCACGAAGCACCGGGTCCTGACACTGTCCGGTACGTTAGGCTTTATGTCAGTTTATCGGTTAAGATGGGGCCCAGGTCATGATTAGCATGACCTTATGATTCCCGTTAGGGGAACCAAAATTATTGTAGCATGTTTCCCTTATGGAAACTCAAAATTAAGTAAAATTATTTTTTATTTTTCACCTCCCCCTAAGTTGTGAGATTACCCCGAGGCCTTTGACCGCCGGCGGTCTTAGGCCTCGGGGGAATTTCTTTTTAATTCTTGGATGACCTTGACCTATATTTGTGTGTGAATAAAAAATAAAATATTTTTTGTTCCACATGTAGTCACAGTCAGCCAACACTTGGCGGATTTTTGCCAAAGTCCTGAGAGCTCGCAGGACTTAGAGCGATATGCGTTAAAGTGTTGGTTGTCTGGGCAGTGGTAAAATACTTTATTTGATATTCACACATAAGTAAGGGTAGCAGCCATCCAAGAGTTAAAGTCCTAGGGGTAGGTGACCCCCCCCCCGAAATTTTTTTTTTGGATATTGACCTTGACCAAAAATTTTTTGCTCCGGACGAAAACTGCGCCCCCCCCCCGAAATTTTTTTTTTTGGATTTTGACCTTGACCAAAAATTTTTTGCTCCGGACGAAAACTGCGCCCCCCCCCGAAATTTTTTTTTTTGGATTTTGACCTTGACCAAAATTTTTTTGCTCCGGACGAAAACTGCGCCCCCCCCCCGAAATTTTTTTTTTTTTGGATTTTGACCTTGACCAAAAATTTTTTGCTCCGGACGAATTTTTTGCTTTCAGACTTGCAGCCTGCTAGCCGACTCTACACCGCTCTCGTGACCATGGGTGTTCGCATTAAGAATTATCCAACTGCCTCGCCTGCTGTGACCTCCGCTCCAATGCCGACCACATCGCCTGCTGTGACCTCCGCTCCAATGCCTACCGCCTCGTCCCTTTCAATGCCGATTCTTGATGTTTCGCAGATTCCACTGCCGCCAGCCACGACTGCTTCGCCTCAAAAAATTATTGTGGACCTGAGACCCGGCGCTTCCTCTACCATCACTGCCAGCACTACGCTTCGCACAATTTTGACCACGGTGACAGCTATGTGTACTGTGACAACACCAACAGTCACAACCGTGGCAAGTGGAAGTAGTGTGGATCCCGGCCTGGTAACCATCAATTTGGACTCGGACGAGGAAATCTTCGAGAAGCCGAAGGAACGGAGGTCACCTTCCAAGCCATCTACTCCTATCAAAAATTATTTTTCCACCTTTGATCCTATCTCTCCCGTCCATAGCCCTTCCAAACCCGAACTAAATTTAACTTCTTTCCCTTCCACTTCCAATGATCTTCAAGTGGAGCAACCCACAAACAATAAAGTAAGTAAAATTAATTCTGGTCTGAAAAAAACAGTAAAGAAGGCAGCGGCACCGAAACGCCAATGTAATTATGTTTGGATAACTGGAGCGAAAGTAAATCAAAAATGCACCAGGTGGGCTGTGAGCGGCGAGGAGTTGTGCCGCTATCACTTCGACCGCAAAACAGCATCCAATCGGAGCACTCTTGATTCATGTTCGCTTAACATTGCCCCTAAGAAAACCACACAGATTCCCAAGGTACGTTATCAAAGACTCTATGCTGGTGAAAAATATTTCTTTCGAGCACACGTTTGTGTGAAACCTCACCTGTTTTTGATGAGGCATAAAGACCAGAACGTTCATGTAAGGGTTGCTAAAAAATTCATTGTTCCTAGATTTATGACCAACAGAGGGTACTTGATACGTGTTAAAGTTTTAAACAAGCTGAGGACTGTGTGGCGTTTGCAGGAGTAATGCAATCAGTAAAACTGTTTGTTTAATTTTCTAAATTTTGTTTTCCAAACATTTTCTTTTTCCAAATTAAATATTATTAAATGTTGTTTTTCCAAATTATTTCTTCACCCTCTTGAAATAAGGGAGGGGGGTATTATATAAATGAGCTATTTAAAAAAAAAAAAAAATAGTTCATTTATATAATATTTTAACCTGGGGATAATGTTTTTTTTTCTTAAAAAACATTATTCAGACACGTCCCAAACCAGTGTCCTGGATGGTGAAGAAAAGTTATAGCAAAAAACTTATTTGTATTAAACTGATGTTTATCTTCAAGGTAAACCAGTCAATGATCATGTGACAACAGGGTTCCCCCACCATTACTGAACTCCTATAGCCACTCACTGAGCTCATTCTGCCTTGAATGTTTCAATTTGTCAGACGTAATGTGCAGTATCAATCCGTTTGTTGGAGACCTGGAATTTCAGCGTTTACCATCGGGGCATGTATATGCTCCGATGCTGGTGGAATATAAAAATTATTGTTAACCTGAACAACAGGTGTCCCCAGAACCTGGACCTTCCAATGATGGTGAAGAAAACAGTATTTTGAGGAGTGAGTTGGTCAGAAATGTGTCCCCAGAACCTGGACCTTCCAATGATGGTGAAGAAAACAGTATTTTGAGGAGTGAGTTGGTCAGAAATGTGTCCCCAGAACCTGGACCTTCCAATGATGGTGAAGAAAACAGTATTTTGAGGAGTGAGTTGGTCAAGGGTAAATTGGACAGAAATTTAAAAAGTAAATATATGAAACGGTTGGCGGATCAAAAGCGTAACTACAAGGAGCGAGTGGCAATGTTCCGTTTGCAGTTGTTAGTGCCTAAAATGAGCAAACGTTCCAGCAAGCTCGACACCCTGACAGCAGCTTCTGATTACATCTGCCTGTTGGAATCAAAAATTAAATGTCTTGAAAGACAAATGCAAAATAAAAATAATAATTCTGAATGTCTAGTGATTGGAAGTCCTGAGCAGGTTGATGATGGTAATGAACAAATTTTAGGAATGTAAGTGATAAAATTTTGTTTTTATTTTGTGTGAATTGGACTTGGACACGGACTAGCTGTTTGGTATGTGGAAAAAAAACAGAGCGGGGGATAGAGCACTCTGTGATACTGGAATAACATATCACTTAGTGCTCTATACTCCGCTCAAAATAATAATGTCCGATGACCTTGATCTATTTTTGTGAATCAATTGTGGTGGGGGAAACGTGATATATACGGGTAGTCAAGCTTCAGTCTCATTTGGTAAGAAAGAGGGAACGCCGGATCGGAGGTGATGGTAAGATTGACTCAATAGCAAATACTTTTTACACTGAAATATGTTAACAGGTTGCCAATGGTTAGGAAATATTTTTATTTTTATACTCGCTAGTTTGTTTAATCTTAAAACTTTAAATATATTTTCTTTTGGTCAAATGCTTTTGCCATACTTCCTACACGCTAACACTCATATAAAGTACAGGATTAAGCTGATCTCTCGGGGAAATACTATGTAGCCACCTCACATTGGTTGTCCGACTCGCATAGTATTGGTGATTTATACAAAATAAAATTTTTATTCAATATGTTATATATCACCAATTCTTATTCGAGTCAGATAACCAATGTTAGGTGTCACATAAGTATTTCCCCGCGAGATCAGACTTAATTCTGTACATTTTTTGAGTTTTGGCGTGTGGTAAGTGTGCCAAAAGCATTTGCTCAAACAAATATATGTAAAAGTTTTAATTCTGAACAATTTGGACAGTAAAAAAATAAAAATATTTAACTTTTGAACTTGTTAACATATTATTGAAAGTATTTGTTAGAAAGTCGATCTTACTACCACCTCTTATCCAGTGTTCCCTCTTTTTTACCATATTAAAGGTGACCTTGACCTATTTATTAGTCCTAAATGAAAATTTTATGTAGAAATTATTACATTTTGTTCTGCGCATGCGCAGAAGGGGGTTTTCCCAAGATCACCCCCCACCACCCGCTATAAAAGCAGGTCGGCTAACCCAGCCTCTCATTATTGGATGAACCTTCGTGGAGTAAACATCCAAACGCTCTTGTGGTAAAAATGCTTCTTTGCCATATTTGTGGGGAATTTTTCCCTAATGAAAATATTTTGCAAATCCATCTGGAATTGCATAAAGAAGAGGACAATGTGCAAGTAAGTGAAGACGATTGGACTTTCATGTTTGCTTCTGATGTAAATAAAATTGTTGAGGAATGTTTGGAAGAACTCTTAACAAAACTGCAGGAACATGAGGGAGAGGGTCAGGTTGGATGTTTACATCTGTAGAGGGTTTAGATTTAAGAGTGCATAAGCACGGATTTGGTATGAGAGGAAGCAGCTACGTCCCTCTACCAAAAGCCATTGAGAAAACGAAAGCATGTATAAATGTACAAAATGAAGATAATGAGTGTTTTAAGTATGCTATGTTATGTAAATATATTTTGCCAGAGCAGCGCCCTTCTAGAGTAAGTAGACACTATGTAAATATAAATAATAGATATAACTTCCAAGGACTGTCTTACCCTGTAAGTGTTAAAGACATTTGTAAATTTGAAAAGAAGAATCCCGGTGTTAGTGTAAATATTTTTGGTTTGGATGATGCAAATAATGTGTACCCCTTAAGGGTAACTAAAACTGAACTTAGGAACCATACTGATTTGTTATTAATAACTAAAGGTGAAATTTCACACTATGTGTACATAAAAGATTTTGAAGCTTTGGTAGGTAAACAGTTGTCCAAAAGGAAATGTAAAAAAACAATTTGTAAAAGGTGCTTTTGCTTTGTAAATAAGGAGCTAAGAAGAGGAGGTGCTCAGTGGCTACAAGAACACCAAAGACTCTGTAATGAAAATTTTGAATGCAAAATTAGTTTGCCTGCACCTACTCGCTCTATTGTAAAATTTGAAAAGATTAGCCATCAATATAGGGTACCATTTGTAATTTATGCAGACTTTGAGTCTACACTGGTACCCCAAGAACATCCAGAAGGGGAAATTACCAGTAGGACGAAATACCAGCTGCATAAACCTAACAGTTTTTGTTTGCTTGTTAAATCCACACTGTCAGAAGAACATTTGAAAAATTTTGGTTTAAGTTCAACCCCAATTTTGTACAGAGGTGAGGATGCTGCTAAACATTTTGTAGATAACTTGTATTATATAGCTGATAAGGTTGAAGAAGTGTACAGTAATATTGTCCCTATGATTCCTCTAGATGAAGAGGAGGAAATTCAATATATCAATGCCACTAATTGTTACTTGTGTAAAAAAGAATTTACTGTTGAGAACCATAAAGTTCATGACCATGATCATCTTACTGGTTATTACAGAGGGGCTGCTTGCAATTCATGTAATATTAATTATAAACTTCCGAAATTCATTCCAGTCGTTTTGCATAACCTTAGTGGTTATGATTCACATTTTATTATTCCGGAATTGGGCAGGGATGATGGGAAAATTGATGTTTTGGCCACCACTTTAGAGAATTATATTAGTTTTTCCAAGACTGTTGGCAAAATTAAGCTTCGATTCGTGGACTCTTATAGATTTATGCAATCCAGCCTTAGCAAACTAACAGCTAATTTAAGAAGACAAGACTTGAAGGAAACAAGAAAAATTGTGCCAGAAGATAAAATGGACTTGGTGCTAAGAAAAGGTGTGTTTCCATATGATTACATTACTGGACTAGAAAAATTTGATGAAACATGTTTGCCACCAATCGAAGCTTTTAAAAGTAAATTAACCGATATTGAAATTTCAATTGAAGATTATAATCATGCTCAGAAAGTCTGGAATGAATTAGGAATGAATACCTTGGGTGATTATTCTGACTTTTATGTAAAACTAGATGTAACATTATTGTGTGACATAATGGAACAATTTAGGAACACCTGTTTCACCGCTTACGGACTGGACCCCTTCATTCGTTTACATCTCCCGGCTTAGCATGGCAGGCCATGTTAAAATCCACCGAGTGCAAGTTGGAGCTGTTAACCGACATCGATATGGTTTTGATGATCGAATCAGGTGTACGCGGTGGATTAACTCAGGCCGTTACAAGAAATGTCAAAGCTAATAATAAATTTCTACCAAACTATGATGAAACTAAAGATTCGATTTTTCTGGGCTATTTTGATGCGAATAATTTGTACGGTTGGGCGATTTCCAAACCCCTTCCGTATGGCGACTTTCAATGGGTAGACCCTGATTCAATTGGAAATATTATGGATATTCCCAAAGAAGGTGACACCGGCTACATCTTAGACTGCGACTTTGAGTATCCAGTACACCTACACGATCATCATTACGACTTGCCACTGTTGGCTAAAACTGAAGTATCACCGACGGGAAAATGGCCCAAATTAATGATGACATTAAACAACAAAAACCGTTATGTCGCGCACTATTGGGTTGTACAACAAGCGTTGGAATTAGGATTGATTATTACCAAAATTCATAGAGTTTTAAAATTTTCACAATCTTGTTATTTAAAACCATACATTGATTCAAACACTGCAAGGAGAGCAGCAGCAACATCAGCTTTTGAAAAAGATTTTTACAAGCTCATGAACAATGCAATATTTGGAAAAACTTTAGAAAACAAAAGGAAACACAAAATTGTAAAATTAGTAACAAACCCCAGACAGATGCAGAAACTTGTACAGAAACCGAATTTTGGAACAAGTATGATAATTAATGAAAACTTGGTAGCAGTCAGCATGAAGAAAACCAAGATAGTAATGGATAGACCGTTGTACATAGGAATGTCAATATTGGATATAAGTAAAACGCACATGTATGACTTTCATTACAACAAAATGGTTCAACATTATGGAAGAGAAAATATTGGAGTAGCCTACATGGACACGGACGCTCTAATTTATTGGATTAAGACACAAGACATGTATGAAGATCTTCGGACGTTCATACACAAAAATGATTTTGATTTTTCCGACTACCCAAGAAATCACCCGAACTTCAATGAAAATAATAAGAAAGTTTTAGGCAAATTCAAAGATGAATGCAATGGAGCAAGCATGGAAGAAATCGTTGCACTAATGTCCAAATTATATTCTTTTAAAGTATATAAAGGACATCAAGAAGAAACATCTACAACCAAAAAAGCAAAAGGTGTGAAGACAAGTTATTTGAAGAAAAATGTAAACTTTGAACAATACAAAAACTGTTTATTTAACGACACCACCTTGACTGCTAAATTCAACACCATAAGGAGTGAAAAACACAAAGTGTACAGTGTTACAGAAGTGAAAAAAGCATTGTCAAACAAAGATGACAAACGTCACATTATGGAAAACCAAATTGATACTCTTCCTTTTGGCCACTACTCTCTCAACCCTATCGACAACTAACCTATTCTTCGTCCCTCTTCGTCCTTCTTCGACCTAAATTCCTTTTCCTTCCGTAAAAAAATGGGGAACACGGCAAGTCCAACGCCGTGTTCCCCATTTTTTTACATCAATTTGAATGACCTTGACCCAGTTAAATATGGGTATAATGTAATAAAAAATTTATTTTTACTTCATCCATGAATGAGGAAGGATAAAATTATGGATTTGAAACAAAAAATTGTTCATGAACTTCATAAACCAGCTAGGAGAAAATTTCCCCGAAGAAATACTGTTATAAAAGGAATGAATGATCTATATCAAGCTGATTTAATCGAAATGATTCCTTATAGTAAACAAAATAAAGGATTTAAATATATATTGACTATTATCAATTGTTTTACAAAAATGGCAGATGCTTTACCGCTAAAAGATAAAACAGGCAAGAGTGTAACAAAAGCCATGGAAACTGCGATACAGAGAGACAAAAATACCATAAAACATTTACAAACCGATGATGGTAAAGAATATTTCAATAAAGAATTTTCAAATTTAATGAAGAAACACAATATAAACCATTATTCGACTAATTCAGAGGTAAAAGCATCAATTATAGAAAGATTCAATCGAACTTTAAAAGGTGCGATGTACAAGATGTTTTCAAACAGAGGATCGCACGTATGGATTGATATGTTACCAAAACTAATAAAAGATTACAATAACAAGTTTCATAGAACAATTGGTATGAAACCGAACCAAGTGACTAGTAAAAATGAAAAACTCGTATTAAAACGTATAAAAATGAATACTAAACCAAAAGTTGAAAAACTAAAGCCTAAATTGTTTAATGTTGGTGATAAAGTGCGAATAAGCAAATACAAAGGTGTATTCAGTAAAAGATATCTGCCAAATTGGACAAATGAGGTTTTTACCGTATTTAAGGTGCAACCTACAGTACCGGAAACTTACATTTTAAAAGATAATAAAGGACAATTGCTCGAAGGAGGGTTTTATGGACATGAAATGTTAAAATCCACAGTAGGTGATGTATATCTCGTTGAAAAGGTGTTACAACGGAAAAAAGATAAAGTTAAAGTGCGATGGTTAGGATTTAATAAGAGTGAAGATTCTTGGATACCTAAAAAAGATCTTATATAATGATGGAGCATCATTTTAGGTTGAACCTTTACAAAGGATGGAGATAATACCGCAAAAGGATAGTTTTCCTATTAATAATATTGATGAACTCACGGTGGACAATTCAGAATTAAACAGTGGCAAACATGGTGTTTTATTACCAAACACGGTGCGTTGTCTTGTAACCGGTCCATCAAATTGTGGTAAAACAAATGTAGTATTCAATTTGATTACAAACCCAAAAGGATTGCGTTTCAATAACTTGTATGTCTTTTCCAAATCATTACAACAACCCAAATACCAATTATTAGAAAAAATATTTAATAATGTGCCAGAAGTGAAATATTACAAGTTTGATGCAAGTGAAAGCGTAATGCAACCGCATGAAGCTAAACCATTTTCAGTTTTTATATTTGATGATGTATCCTGTGAAAACCAAAACACTATCAGGAGTTATTTCGCTATGGGTCGACATAACAATATAGATAGCATTTACATAGGCCAGACTTATAGTAAAATACCAAAACAACTGATAAGAGACAACGCAAATGTGTTAATTGTATTCAAACAGGATGAAACTAACTTAAAACACATATATTACGATCATGTCAATGCGGATATGTCATATGAACGGTTTAAAGACATATGTGGTAAGGCTTGGGCTGAAAATTATGGATTTTTGACAATTATGAAGGAACAACCACTAAATAACGGCCGATACAGGATAGGTTTTGATAAATTTATATTAATTCACTAACCATTATATCACACAATCATTCTTGTACAGCACGTCTTGCTACAAACATGGTTAACCAAGAAAAGTTAGTAAAGGAAATTAAATCACTTAGTGATTCTATTCGGGCTAAAAACAGAGCGTTAAAGTTAGGTATCAGCGAAAGGGAGAAATTTCTCGAATCTACTTTTAAACCTATTACAGAGCCTTTGAAACAATTGAACAAAAAATTGACTAAACCTTCTTTTCAAGGTGATATTATTGCTCCGATAACACAATATGAAAGGGAAAGTGTAATATCAGAATATATTAGCGATGAGGACCCGGAAGCCTCCATATTTAGTGATACAACGGCAGAAAGAGAAGATGTATATGCTGGTAGTGAAGAAGAAGTGGTATCTATAGCAAGTGAAGAAGAAAAAACAGAAGGAGAACCATCAAACATAAGCTTATTGGGTGAAACTATTCATACAAAAGGACCGTTAGGAAGGAAATACTTGTTAAAACTGTTAATTGGAACTGATTCTACTAAAAAATACCACAGTTATGGAGCAAGAATGTCCAAAGAAGGTGTAATGATTGGTAATAGCAAATTAGATGTCGATGAACATGATAATATTCACATAGGTGATCAAATATATAAGGGAACAAGGGGGCTATTTGAATTATTATTTGAAAATAAACCTTTAAAAGCATTGGTAAAAAATGATGATTTGGAAGTGTATAGCAAAATTTTGGATCAAACTAATGCATATAAAAGAAATTATTTACCTGAAGCACCCATATATAGAAATAAATCTGTAAAATATAAAGATTTTGTTTCCAAATTAATACCGATTATAAGAAGAAAACCTGTAAAAAGAAGATTAGTAGCATCCACTTTAGATTTAAGTTCTCCAGAACCGAGAAAAAGAAGCAAATCAGTCACCGGTAAAGGATTGATGAAGAAACTATACAATACAAACGTAATTTATTACAATAATATCAATAAATTGGTGGATAGAATGAAACTAATACATGAAGCCAAAGAGGCGGGTCATACTGGATTGGAAAACGAATGGGTGGCTTTAGTGGATGAACTTAGAAACCGAGGGGTAATCTCATAAAAATGCGTTACTCCCTAAAATGCTATTCAGTTGCACCATGAGTGTCGACAAGTTCGGACGGTATTCCTCGGATGGATTATATTACGCGAATAACTTAAAAAGAGGTGCTGGTTTACCACAAACACCTGAAGGAGATTATGATATTAGTAATAAAAGGTTAAAAAACATAAAAGATCCCACAGACGAAAACGATGCAATAAACTTAAAAATATTAAAGGAAAAGATATCGCCAACATTAAGACTACAAAATAACACATATGACGCAGAAGATCATAGAATTATCAACGTTGGTAAACCAAATCAAAACGGTGATGCAATAAACAAAGGTTATTTATCATCTGAATTAAAAAATACGTTAAAATTCAATGGGAAAACGTATAGTGCTAACAATAAACGTATATCCAACGTAGATGACCCTAAAGATGCAAAAGACAGCGTAAATAGACGCTATTTACATTCCTTGATACCTGAAAAGACAAAAGATGGATTTTCTTTTTATAAATTTGTTATTAACGATATAGGTTATCCAAAAACTGAAAACGATGCTGTAAATCTAAAATATATTAAAGATCATTGTATCATACGTGATGTAGGGGTTATAGATTGTTTTGGTAATTGTTTAGCAAATGTTAAAGATGGTTCGGCACCATCAGATGGTGCAACAGTGGGTCAAATGATGGAAACCTTAAAACAAGAAACAGCCTCTTTTGTAAAACAAGATCAAGTAGTATCGAAGCAAGGGGATGAATTTGTTCAAGGTAATGAAAAATTTAATTTATTAACATACAAAAATAATGCTTGGGATTGCATGGATAAAAAGTTATCAAATATGGGATGGGGTTATGATAAACATGATGCAGCTGCTTTATCACAAACCGTACATCTAGATCCAGATCATTATTTTAGATGGTTTACATGTAATAATAGAGTGATAAAAGACTTGGCACAAGGAAGAGAAGCAAATGATGCTGCAACTGTAGGACAGACCATTACAACATCATTGAAGGATAGTAAAGTGTATAATTGTAATAATAAACGTATAACAAACCTTAAAGACCCTGAACATGTAGATAATGCTGTCACTGTTAATTTTCTTGTAAAAGTTTTAGGTAATGCCATATTTGATTTACACAATCATTTTACACCAGATATTCTTCAAGGAAAATCGGGTCATAATACTTATGCTGAATCCGCGAGAGGTGATTATATTAAACGAGAAATTTATAATAAATACTTTATTAACCCTAATACGCAAAAGTTTAGATCATCAGATTGGGGTGATATTGATATTTAATTAAATAACTCAATAAATGACTTCATTTATGTGCAACCTGTCATAGAGGTAACACATAGGTTACGCTTTTCGAATATAAAAGACAATCATGACGTTTCATTACACCAGTCCATATCGAGACACTATACGGAAAGGAGGTGGTATCACATCCACAGCGGTTTCTCTGTTAAGTAAAGCTTTAAATCGAATTCCAGTAGGATCTGTCGTAAATAGAGCAATAGACGCTTTACCATACGAATTTCACATACCGGGAGGTTATCAGTATTGCGGACCAGGAACTAAATTGAAAAAACGACTGGAAAGAGGTGATCCAGGCATAAATAAGTTAGATCAGGCTTGTAAAGAACACGATATAGCATATTCCACATTTAGCGATACAAAAAATAGATCAATAGCTGATAAAAAGCTCGCGGATATAGCTTGGCAACGAGTAAAGTCTAGTGACGCTAGTATTGCAGAGAAAGCAGCAGCTTTAGCGGTAACAGCAGGTATGAAGGCTAAAACAGCAGTAGGAGGTGGAAAAAGGAGGAGAAGAGTGAAAAGGAGATCGGCAAAGACGAAACATGGAGGGAATATTAGAAGAAAACGACGTTCCACCAGAAAGGGTAGCAAAAAACCAACAGTATGGTCAATGGTAAAAAACGGGGCAGGTCTATACCTAAGACCGTATCGTGCATATTAAATAAAAGAAATCAATTAGTAATACCACATAAAGCATTAACAAATATTGAATTATTTAAATACATTTCATGTTTAAAAATACCATTTTTTCGCGGTGTCTATATGAAAGATGATTTACCAGTTAAAATGTTGAAAAACGAAACCGGTATTGTAAATTTAGACAATTCTGAAGGTCCTGGCACTCATTGGGTTTGTTATAAGAAATTAGGTGAAAATATATATTACTTTGATAGTTTCGGCAATTTACCACCACCTAAAGAACTTGAGCATTACTTTAAATCTGCTAAAAACATATATTACAACTATAAAAGAGAACAACCTGATAACACTTTAATATGCGGCCATTTATGTTTGGAATTCCTAGCTAAAAGTATCAGTCACAATTGAGATGTCTTCCTATACGGTATCATTAACAGGAAAATCGTCCACTTTACGAAGTATCCTTTTTCCAGCGTTACGCTTGCAAAAAGGAAGATTTTGGGAAGCGGCACTGTTAGATTTTACAACTTACAACTCTATTCCCAATGTTACGGAAGATAAAAATAACTTATTGCATTACTATAAAGGAAAAGATGCCAGTGGAAAGTTTACAGACTTAGAAGTTTGCAGTTTACCCACAGGTTCTTATGAAATTGATCATATTAATGAATTTTTGCAAAATAAAATGGGAAAAGACAATATAACATTAAAAGGTAATAACAATACGATGAAAGCTGAAATTAACTCCAAATATTACATAGATTTTACTCAGGAACACTCAATCGGTGAATTGTTAGGATTTCCCAAAGATGGGCCAATTTTAGAACCAAATCAAACACATTCCGGTAAACAAACTGTAACTATACTAAAAGTCAATAGTATAGATATAACTTGTAACATTATACAGGGAGCTTACAGAGATGGAGCAAATACTCATATAATACATACTTTTTACCCAAGTGTACCTCCAGGATTTAAAATTGTTGAAAAGCCACAAAACCTAGTATATCTGCCGTTGAACACCACTTTCATTTCAGACATCGTGTTGAACGTATTGGATCAAGACGGTAACTTGATAGATTTCCGAGAAGAGCCAATTACAGTTAGATTACATTTAAAATCGACACTTTAATACAAAAATCATGGGTTTATCATTTAAAAGTGGACAACCTACGGGAAACCGCATTAGTAGCTCTTCAGCTGTGGAGGAGTTAACACGCGAAAACATTCGTTTCTTAGAAAAGATTGGTTTAAAATTAACCGATTATGGATATACTGGATATAGCGCAGGGTCCGACATTCGACGAAACCCTATGGGAAAAAGAATATCACACCCACAACCCTTACACTTCATCAAAATTGAACAATAACGACGAAATTCGTATTCCTATACAACATCAGGACATTTACACACTACCATGTGAAAGTTACTTGTATATCGAAGGAAAAGTAACAAAAAAGGACAATAGTGTAGGTACTACAGTTCCATTTATAAATAATCCTATGGCTTTCCTGTTTGATGAAATTAGATATGAAATATCAGGTGTAACAGTTGATTCCACTAAAAAAGTAGGTATTGCAACAACTTTAAAGGGGGTAACATCTATATCACCTAATGAAACCAATTTACTTCAACCAGCCGGATGGGTTTTACCTGAACATGACACAATCACTCCGAATACAGAGGGATATTTTGATTTTCATATTCCATTACGTTTGTTGCTTGGATTTGCTGAAGATTATAGAAAAATAATATTAAATGTTAAACAAGAATTAGTTTTGTTGAGATCTTCTAACGATAAAGACATTATTAAAGCTCCAGATGGTACAACGGATGCAAACCTAGAATGGAAATTAACATTAGACAAAATTGTATGGAGAGTTCCACATGTTAAATTAGCTGACGAACATAGAATGCTACTATTAAGGAAGTTAAAGGCTGATCGCGATATTGTAATTCCTTTTAGAAGTTGGGAATTCCATGAACATCCAAGCTTGCCAACTACGGATCGTCACACTTGGACTGTTAAAACATCTAATTACGTAGAACGAGCCAGGTACATTATATTTGGTTTACAAACAGATAGGAGACACAGCATCACAAAACATGCAGGCAAATTTGATCATTGCAACTTAAAAAATATTAAAGTTTATTTGAATTCACAATTTTTCCCTTACGACAATTTGAATGTGTCATTCAATAATAAAAAGTACAGTATATTATACGATATGTATGCGAGATTCCAAAATTCATATTACGGTAAAACAAATACACCTTTACTATCACCAGAAGAATACTTAGATGGTTACACAATAGTTGTAATTGATTGTTCTAAACAAAATGAATCAGTAAAATCATCAAGTGTTGACATAAAGATTGAAATGGAGTTTAATGCAGCTATACCTGCAAATACAACTGCATACTGTTTAATTCTACATGATAAAATTGTAACATACACACCTCTAACTGGAATTGTTAAAAATGTATTGTAAAAAACCCGGTTTTGTTACATTCCGCGAGTATAAAAGCGGAGCGTGCAGGCCGCTCCTGATCAGTTTGTTGCCTGACGTCGTATGGGTAGCATCATCTTCAATATGGCTTCTACAAGTGGTACAACGGAATGCGATATAGAAAAAGAAATTTCAGAATTTTTGGACATGAATGAACAGCAACACGTCACAAATCAAGAAGAAGAAGAAAAAGGTAAAAAGAAAAAATATTTGTCCAAGAGGAGAAGGAATGTGGAAGAAAATATTTCACCAAATATTTTGATGGAAGTATTTTTAAGAATTTTTTATCCAATCTCTTCAAGTTTGGATAAAAGTGTTTTAATTGGAGTTATGAAATCAACCGACTATTCACCTACAGTAATTTTAACTCACGGAACAAAAATGATTTTGTTTACAGCCAATGCTTGGGAATCTTTTATGAAACACCTCCATTTGCTGGAATGTTACTTTAATAGCAACATGTTTGGCAGGAAAACAAAAGTAGGACTATTGGACTCAGACTTGGAAATTGATATTATTAAACACCGAGGTGAACATCAAATGAGATTCAGAGATACAACCAAACATGACATAAAAATTCAACTGAACAGAGAAGAATTTTTTATTTTAACATGTGCAACGGAACCAATAACAAGATATTTAAGACAGCTAGTATTCTCCAGTTCAATTATTAAAGATTATTTAACAGACACTTTGGACAAACAACCGGACGCACCAATTTTGTATGGACCTGTGGACACTTCAATATTCAACAGAATTCCTCATGAAGTTCAAATGTGGAGACAATTGGAACAATATGTGCAAGAAAAAAATAATTTTGTAAAATCGGATGAAGAAACACATTTCAGTGATGAAAAGGATCAAAGTGATGAGAATGACTACAACAAAAATGATCAGATGGAAAGTTAAATAAAGTTTTAAAATTTTTCACAACACTTTACACTTGAATTGGCAAATTTTCAATAAAAAATTCAAAATTTTGTGGGTGTAGGCCTACCGGGGATGGTGCCCACGTTAAATATACACCAACGCGCCTTCAACTGTACGGCCTGGCATAAATACATGCCTACCGTGGTGTGGAAAACAGTTGACCTTCCGACACCGTGATGGATAGACGGGTGACCTTTCAAATGGACATGGAAGAAGAAATCAAGTCCAAACCGGGTATTATTGAATTTCAGGCGTTTCGTGGTAACGATGATCGGTTTATAATTAAAGAACTCGTAATTTACGATATAGATAAAAATATTCCTTACACATTTTTATTTAAACCACCATGCTCTTTTTCTTCACTAACCACCAAAGCCGCAACAACAAACCGATGGACTTGGAAATATTTTCATCACATCGATTGGTATGACGGTTTTACCAGTTATTCAGACTTGTATCATATTATGCATCAATTTTCAAACAGATTTACTAATATTTACACAAAAGGACTTGAAAAGAAAAGATGGATAGAACAATTTACATCTACTCCAGTTAAAGATGTGCAAATAGATAAAAATTTCAAATTTATTGCTGAAAACATTTGTATTTGCACACAAAGTGTGGAACATGAAAGGGACAGACACTGTGCGTTAAAAAACACTTTGAAATTAGCGACTTACCTGCAAGATGGAGAAATCGGCGATGGTGGTGGGGGTAACGGCGATTATAAAAGCGAGGAGCAGACCGAGACCTGGCACGAGTATTACTCGAGATTCCGAGACGACAACATCTCAGAGCAAGAAGACAGCGAGGACCTCTAGAACAACCATGGCATCCAACCAGTTTCTGCAGACTTTGGTGGAACAGTTCAACGCCCACTCCAAGTCTACAATTTTGCCGGTAAAAAATGTTCAGAGCTGAAAGATGAAAAACATTATATTATACATACCATGAAGAAGATGGAAACTACAGTCGGCGAGGCAATCTGCTGCAGCTTGAGCGAAGCCCCATACACTCCGGGAGATGAGCCGAAATTCCAAATTTACCTGCCCAAAAGATTTGTACACCTACTCCAAAACGAAGATCTCCGCTCCATACAACCAGGATGTCTCTACTTGGTGTCCCACGGATGCAGCGGCAGCAACTCCACCGAGCTTACCATCCACATCGCAGACAAGCAGCAGTGTTAAAAAAAAAATAATTTTTTTCTTTCTTGTATCTGTTTGTATTTTTTAACTATATATATTTTTGTCATGTAATCTTGTTTGTACTGTTTTAAATAAAGATAAGAAACCAAAAAAAAAAAAAAAAAAAAAAACACACAAAAAAGGCAACATATCAATATGTGAAACAAAAAAAAAATTTCACATATTGATATGTTGCCTTTTTTTTAAAGCTCTGGGGTGACCTTGACCTTTGACCTTTGAACAAATTAAACATAAATTTTTTTCAAACAGCAATATGTGTGTGTATGTGTGTGTGTGTGTGTGTGTGTGTGTGTGTGTGTGTGTGTGTGTGTGTGTGTGTGTGTGTGTGTGTGTGTGTGTGTGTGTGTGTGTGTGTGTGTGTGTGTGTGTGTGTGTGTGTGTGTTTTCCCCCACCATTTCAGGTTACCAGCATACAGACTGTAAAGAAGTTCAGTTTGATTGCAACTGTCAAACGATGAGCACCCTATTTGAGCTTTGTGTAAGAAAAATTATTGAAGATCAACAGCTATTCAGCCATACTTTACGATCCAACGCTCCTCAACAAATTAAAATTTTTATCAAACAGTACAAGCTAGACAACAGAGGTTACAACACTTTTGGTTGGTACAAGTTTGGTGATGGTACAAAATTTTGTCGAAGTTGTGGAAGGGCCGCTGTATCCAACCCGGCACAATTCCTACAAGATGATGGATGTTTACAATATGGTCATGTGGCTCCAGTTTTAAGTTACCATACACCTAAAGAACTTTGCGCCATTTGTTCAATCAATATGTTTAGTTGGCAAAAATTTAACCACCTCTCATCAGACAGCGTGTAAACAACTTCCCCCCACCACTATTTCATACTACCTTCAAACGACCATGCTAATATTCATTCCGCCTTTGGACATCATACGGAAAACATCAAGATGGCTCTGACTGTAAAATGTGCAAATTATGAAGAAGTATTTGTAAGAAATCTGCAAGAATTAAACGAAATTGTTCAAGAATTTAAATCACTAATCGAACAGGGATACCGATTGAACATGCAAATTTTTGCTTGCAACACAAAATGCCCTCATGTCCCCAGGGATGACGAGCCGCCTAGGTCACCATCATCAACTTCTTCAGCCTACTCCTCCAGATCATCCATGAAGACTCAAGCCAGTCCAAACTTGGAATATTTCTCCTGACTAATATTTATATTTTGTATCCTCATTGTACTTCAATATGCATATTTTTGTATTGTAATAAAGGAATGATAAAATAAAAACAAAATAAAAAAAACCTATCTTGCTACAGTATTGTAGCAAGATAGAATTTTTTTAAAACGCAAATTGGATGACCTTGAACATGTTCTAACATGTTCAGGTTTTCCCCTACCACTTTTCCTCTTGGAGACCTGAGATGCGGCACCAATGTGTTTCATTACATCTTCATCTTTTGAGCTGCAAACATGGATGTTCCACCACCAATATATGAGGCCGATGAAGCGGAAAGCCTGGGGAGGAGGAGATGCCAGCATGTGGATCTAGTGGAGATGATGGAAAGAAGGATGGAAGAAAGACGGATCAGGAAGGACCATATGCTAATTCAGAAAATTTTAAAATTAGATCTCTTCATAATCTTGGCCTTATTAATTGCAATCCTCTTCTACTTGGTATACGCAGTTGTATACTGCCTAAGATGCATCGAATGTACAGATAAAGCAGCCAAATTGCCAGTTTTCAACACTACTCTTTAAATAAAATTTTCTTTTTTTAAACTCCAAATGGTTGACCTTGAACATGTTTCAACCTGTCTGGTTGTATCAATTACCCCCACCACTACAATTCCAAAAGACCAATCCTACATGCAAGTCTGGCTTCATTTCCAACTCAGCTACGCTAAAGGTTACACTACACACAATGAAGTGGGAATTACTTGTTGACAGCCTTCAATACCTAAAAGAAATCTATGAAAAATTGCACATGCGGCTACTTCAAAATCCAGGGATGATAATAAAAATGAACTTGGAATACGACTGTCCACTCATCGACGACAGTATGGATGAAGCAGAAGGGGTAGTCCAAAATACACAAGGAACATGTTGCTGTGAAGAAAATTCTTCAACAACATCAAGCACAAGTCCGGACAGCACATATGGGGATGAAGGAGGATTTTTGTAAATAAAATTAAAAAAAATATTTTTTTTTAAACTTCAAATGGTTGACCTTGAACACGTTTCAACATGTTGAGCAATGTGGATAAAAAATATTTTTTTTTCTTATGCCTATTGCTGAATAACAAACTCAGTTGTATAGTTTGCAAAAAAAAAAAATTTTTATTTTTTCATTTCATATGACCATTTTCCCCCCACCATCTCCTTATCCCCACCACTCTACCGAGTACCTGAGATACACGGAGCGACTTGTTCAGTTGCTGTTCAACTCTTGTGGTGTGCACATCTCACTTTTTGCACTCAATTTACTTATATTGAGTTTAAATTTAAATATTTAGCAAGATATCAAACATTTCTTAATTTTTCGGCAAAGTTTCAAATAACAAAAAAATTTTTTTTTCACTTTTGGTTTGATTGAAATTTCACAAGTTCCAAGATCACCTGAGAAAGAATAAAATTAAATATTTCTCAGGAAATATTTCCAATCCGAGTTACGGTAACGGACAGGCTCGGATGAGTTGTTGCAAAAATTTTAATTTTTTCTTCCTTCTGACCACTTTACCCCCACCACCTCCTTATCCCCACCACTGAGCCGGGTACCTGGGATACCGTCTGTGTACAAGTCAGTACGTCTTCGGACGCGGCGCTGTTCGGATCGCGTGTCGTTTGTCGCACTGTCGGGTGTTTGAAGAAATTATTCTTCGGCTCTCAGTCTCTCGGTGGGTAAGTAAAATATAAAATTATTTTTTTTTTCAAGTGGGGCTGCTGGGACGGGTCAATGACCCCTGACGGATATATTAGGTCAAGAGTCTGATCGCTAGGGAATAAAAAGAATATTTTTTTGCACTTTTGTGATTCCTCGAGAAATTTCAATTTCTCAACAAAATTTGAGGAATCGCAAAAGTGCAAAAAAAAATTTTTTGTATTCTTGCGTGACCTTGACCTAATTAACGTCAGTGACGTCATCATGATGACGTCAGCGGTAATGACGTCACCATGACGTCATTTATGTGACGTCATGTGACATCATATGACGTCATTGGTGCCGTCATTCGTGACGTCATTGATGACGTCATCACTGCTGACGTCATCGTGATGACGTCACGTCCCAGCAGCCCCACTTTTACACTACTATTCCCCACTCAAAGCTCTCATCAAGTTTTTAATTGGACTCTTTCAGAAACCAGTTATTAATCTCCCATTGACACAGTATAAAATACTTTTATTAGCAGTAGTAAAAATAATTCAATAGCAATAGACTACAGCCAAATCAAATGTGGAGGACACTCATTTAGGATACAAAAAGCCATTTTGTCTAGTTTTAAAAATAAAAAATATTGTACATAGAAGAAAATCAATAAAATTTTACTTTGAAATATAAACAACAACTAAATATTTATACATGAAAAATATAATTGTTCGTCGGTGTTCGGCTAACTCTATCAAAATGGGTGGAGGACATATAAGTACCAAAATTTCATCAGAATTACAATTAAAAGAGGCATTTTTTTACTTATGACCAATGTTACAATGTTTTCTCTCTTGTTAAAATTGTTTTCTTAGTCGATATTAAAATATATTTACTTAACTAACTTTTTCTAACAGAAACTCTTTTACAGATACAGAAACACTATAAACACAACTAATTGAATTGTAATTAAACTTACCGTATACCGTTTTATTGAAAACGCTTTTTTCAAGCCTGTGATTCATGTCGATAAATAAAATATAATAATGTAAGAAACAATATAAGTTGAAATGTTTTATATGACACATTAAAACGTAACATAAAATATTATATAATAATTAAAACTATTATTGCGTTATAACATGTTTACCAAGATTTCTAACAAAACTAAGTTTAAAAAATGTTAATCGAATTAGGATTTTTATCTATCGTCATAAGAGTACACTTTTACTGCAAACTTATTCTTTATCCCACTAAACAAATATCATTCGTAAATAAGACATCTCTACTTTTTTAATCATTTGACTTGCAGGATTTCATTTTGATCAAAGATTAATAATCAGATAAAATGTAAATATTTTACCATTTTTTTTCGTTTTATAATAAAACTTATGGTGAAGTAGAATAAAACAGAATATATTTTTTACATAAAACAAACTATATTTCTTACCTGCTCTTTTAACAGCATAGCTCTCGTAGATGTAATTTACAACATAATATTTGTGTTAATCTATATACAATCGTTATTTTTTATTTATATTTCCTTATGTACAGTGAAAAACTACAACTATATGTAATTTATGCAAAATTGTAAATATTAGTTTGAACAGTCAATCTCTTATCGTAGTTTTCAAATATGTTACTGTTTTATAAAGGCTACAAAATTTATTAAAACATCTACAACATTTTAGTATTAACACTTTTAAAGGATATTTTTGTTTATCAGTAATACCAGTATCTGCTTTTATAATACGATAGTATAATAAACTTAATCTCAATTTTTTATATATAGCTTTTTTACATTCTCTGTGTATGATAACGCATTATTTATTTATTTTAGAAGTTCAAAATTGTTCTCAAATTAGCTCAAAAGGTAGGGTTTTCAATCTTACTACAGTCACTGAATGCAGAGCTAGGCCTGGTTTCACCTCTGATATTACACACATTGCTTTGGTCATGATTTCAAACCACGTTTCTCCATTTCTTTGTTTTTAATGTACATTACCGTAAATGGAATTCCGTAAAAAACCGTTTGCATGATTTTTACGGCTGTATTTTCTGAACTGATTTATTAACGGAATATTTCCCTCTACAACTCATGAAGTAAAAATAAAAAAGACTTTCATAGAAAAACGTAATTAATGAGTGTTTGTTATTGCTTTGAAGGCTCGTTCTAAGGAATACAAATTTTCATTATGTATAAGGATAAATTGAGAATCTCTTTAAAGCCTTATTATTAATCTAAAATTATTTTACTCTATGCCATTTGTTCCGATACTCCATTTTACATGTTCCTTGTAGTAAGTGATTTTTTTTATCACTCTTTGCTTGCTTGTTGACAAGAAAAACTGTAGTTTTTGTGAAGATTTGCTAAATTGTTGATTGTCAATAACGACAATAGATTTGCTAATTTTGAGTTAAAATTATAACTAAAATTATTAATAAAATACACAAAAATATAATAATGAAGCTGGACAGGAAACTTGTTTAAACTTACAACTTACAGACAATAATAAGACACTTATTTTATATTGGGCATTTCTTGGCACATTTTGTACATTACAATATAATCCCTACTAAACTATTCAACCAGTGAAAGGAAATATGGGCATGAAATTAAAGCAATATTGTGATTATGTAAACAAAATATTGCCTACATTGAATTTTAATTTAATCGAGTACGATCAAGTAACAGCCAGTAAGCATCACATCGCCTGCTGCGGGTGGGAGGCTCATGATGTGACATGTCCCAGGTATTTCCCCACAGAGCTATCATCGATGTCGTGTTACAGTACCGCGGGCTTCATTGCTTTACCTGGTCATTGGTTAAACCACTTTAATTTATCAATTGAGTATCATGCTTTTTTATGTCAGGGATCACGATTAACAATATGTTTTTCAATTAAACAAACTCCAAAATTTCACTAGTAAACATAGGTTTTAAAAATTAAAAAATATTTATTAGTCTCTAAAATAAAATGTTATTATTCTTAAATTACTTTAAGATGTTATACGAATAATTTCAAAGATATTATTACTACATTCATATAAAACTATTAACTGCAGTTTTGAATTTAAAGTAGTTCTTCAACTTATTCAATGAGCTATTTATTATTCTATTAAGTTTACGTAAATAAGACTCACAAACATTACAATAATATTTCTTATCTTTTTAAAAATGTGTTATACTTGGCTTGCTATTGGTATTAACTCTGAAAGCACTTTTTAATGTTTCCATTAATAACGCCGCCGACACCCACAGCCCGATGACCCTCTCCTGGCCGCCACGATGAGATACGGCAATCGCCCGGAATTCATCCATCACTGCTGACCACAGCTCCAGGCGAGATATATTATATATTTATTGCGGGTGGGTACATGATAAACTAACCTGCAGGGTTCAAAATACTACATCTTGCTCTTTTAATAAAATGGGATAAAAGAGTTTAAATGTTTGTATGAAATATATGAATGAGTATTTTCACGAAACCTCAGCAAATCTGTATTTGGAAGGATTTTTTAAAACATTGCTGTGTTCCTGATGCCCAGTAATTTCAACACTATTACTTTCCATGAGAACAAAGACAGAATTTAGATATTTAACAAGTATCACCATTTATATTTAATTTTTTTATTTCACAAGGTCCGACAAATGCTTTGCTACACTGCATTTATATGGCACAAATTTGAAATTAAAACCATAACACTAAGGGGAGTCGTTCGTACCTTCACCAGTCTCTGAGTACAGTATGTTTAAGACAATTTATTTTAGCTGGTTTAAAACGGCTATAACTCAGTGGTAGAAATGTGTTTTATAAATAGTAATAATAAATGAAAACACACAAAAATAGTTATGCAGTATAAGTGTAAATATATTTTTGGGTGTTGTAAGTAGTGGGGTTTGGTTACTTTCAAAACGGAAGTCGTGCCAATTGCCAGCCGCTGCCGGCCAGCTGCCATTGGCCAGCTGCCAAATCAGTCGCTGCCGCCATATGCCATGCCATATAGCTTCCGGTGGGGTAGGAGATGTTATTTGAAATTTGAAATTCAACTTGACAATTGGGTTATGGAAAGTATGTCAAGGTCATCCAGAGTAAGTTTTAAAAAACCCTATCCCGCTACCACCGGAGTAATAGTTCGGAGAGTGGAACCAACTCCGGTGATAGCGGGATAGGTATAGAATTAGGTTTGTGAATTTTATTTGTGAAAAACATACAATCAATGTATGACAGCAGTGTTTAAACAAGTTGAAGTTTTGTTATGAACTACAGAGTTGTAAACACAAACACCGACGACGATGAGAAGGTAAACGCAGAGTCCCCAGATGATGTATTTAAAAAGTTTGAACAAACGTAACATCTCGAGTTGGTTTTCCCGTTCCATTTCCAATCGTTTGATTTCCAATTTCAATTTATCCTCTTCCATCCTTGTTACAAATGGAACTTCATCCATCATATCCATCATGTTTGTGTTTTTTTGAAATTTTGAAAGAAGCGATGTTGATAGTTGAAGAGGCGAGGATGGAATGAGAGTTAAAAGAGGGAAATGTCGGTTAAATAAAGAAGTGGTGGGGGGAAAGAGCGTTGTTACATAGAAGCGGTGGGGGAAAGATGCTGCTCATCATTTGCCTCAGAAGTTGTGTCCGACTGTAGAGGGGTAAGAGGAGTAGTATTTAGTAAACTGTCTTCATCAGAACTTTCAACCTTATTACAAATAGGACAAGCGTAAGTTATTTCTAAATTCATTGTAATAGCGTTAAATTTATCTATAATTTCATTTAAAGCATTAAATATTTCTTGTAAATCATCTTTTGAGTTTATTTCAAAACTAGCATTCATTCGTGCCAATTGAGAAGTGTTCATCGTTAGAGAGTTGGCAATCGAATGAGGATTAGCGCCTAGGGAAGGGGGCTTATATAATGGCGACCTTGAGCAGGTGTTTAGGGAGGGGGGCTTTTTAGGGAGGGGGCTTCTATATTGGGGACCTTGAGCTTATGATTGAATAAAACGTTTAGTTCTTCTTCTTCTTCGTCTTTTAATTCAATTATTTGAACCGAAGTAGTTGTTTCATCCTCTTCACTCGATGAAGAAAACAATTCACCAGGATTTAAATATTGAACTACAATTCTGAACCATCTTATAGGATATTCGTCAATGACAGAAAGTAAGTTTTGAAACAATTCTTCCATCTCCTCCCTGTCAGTTATTATATGTTCAAACTTGATAAATTTTCCTTCCATGTTGTTAGTTAGAGTGTTGGAAGTGGAATGATTTAATATTATATAAAAATTAGAACTAATGGTGGGGGAAATCTCAAGGTCATCCAATTGAAATTTTAAAAAAGAGTGTAAAACTGAAATTATACTTTTGATGGTTCTACAGGATCGGAATACCAATCTGATCTGTATTTACATCTTTTTATCATATGTGTACAAAAATCATCTTGATGAGACTTGGTGCGTTGACAATGAGCAAGATCTAGAGGGTGAAATTTGAAACATCTTTGAGGACAACATGTATGAAAATATCTTGATTTGTAAAATTTGAAAGTTCGCAATTCCGGTGGCGGTAGTTGTTTTGTTTTACATTTGCAATAACAAGATCCGAAGAATTCACATTTAGTACAAGCTAACCCATCCACCATCATTGGTCCTAAATCTGTACACTGTTGTTCACAACAGTAACGAGGTTTGTACTTGTATTTTTGCTCTTCCATGTTGACGCTGCGGAGTCTAGTGAAAGAATAAGATTGTATAGTGATGAATAGCGAGTTTTATGTACTATGAAAAGTGGTAGGGGTAATTTCAAGGTCATCCAAATGGAGTTTTAAAAAATTATACCTTACAAGTGTAAGGATTATTGAAATTTAGGAAGTTTGTTTCTGTTTGTTTTCTTCAGACTTTTTTTCTCTCTCTGCCTTAGCCATAGCAATAAGTTCTTCTGTTGATAGTGGATGTACTTCAGGAAATTTTAAAATTAATTTAGCTTGATATCCTTCTTTAGTTAATACATCTAAATCTTGAGTCATTTGTTCAACAGTGTTATAATCCTTTCCATAGATTTTCCCATCAAGTTCAATCATCATTCTGTATAACATTTTGTAGAATAGATCTTGTTGTGGCGAGAGCTGAGAAGCGAATGATTATTTATCAAACTGTTACATCCTTTTTATGAACTTGATATTGATCACGTGATTCCTTAGTTGTAATTTTATTTATTAAAAGTTATTCAACATTGGTAATACTTCTGGAACTTGACGTTATGTTGACCAGCTGGCGATGAAGAAGTTGTAGGTTGTGTAGAAAAAAATATTTCATCATCGCAATATTTTGTTTTAGTGAACATCCTTGTATTAGTAGCACTAACATCAACAGTTAAGTGATAACCACCGGTAAGTAAAACTCGCATTTCGTTAGTTAAATCTTCAAGTTGTTCAAAAGTAGTTATGGTGTTGGTATCATAAGATGCACACTTAACCTTTAGGGACATGTTGAAGTTTTGTATTTAGTGATAGAGAGTGAGATGTGTACGGTACGAAAGGTAGTCGTAGACTGATGAATTTAACAAGTTGATTTTCACTTTTATTATCACACAAAATTGGGTCAAGGTCATCCCATGGAATTTTTAAAAAAAGCAACATATTGTAATGTACAAACACATTACAATATGTTGCTTTTTTTATTTTTTTTTTTTTTAGGTTTATATCATATTTATTGAGAAACAAATACAAAGAAATATTTACAATCTTATGTACAAATTAATCAGTAGTAGGTGTTACATGAATTGTAAGTTCAGTAGAATTGTTTCCACTTGGTCCATGTGATACCAAATAGAGTGCGCCGGGTTGAATTATACGAAGATCTTCATTTTGTAGTAGTTGTACGAAGCGCTTTGGTAGGAAGATTTGAAATTTTGCTTCATCACCAATTGTATAAGGTGCCTCGCTTAATGTGCAATTTATAGCATCACCTACTGAAGTTTCCATCTTCTTTATTGTATGAATGATGTAGTGTTTTTCTTCTTTCAGCTCGGAACATTTTTTTGTAGGTAGGATTGTTGATTTTGAATGAGCGTTGAATTGTTCAACTAAATTTTGAAGTAAGTTGTTTGATGCCATCTTAATGTTTTTGCTGATGCTAATCTTCTTGTTAATAAGAATATCCGTTGGAGATGTTGTCTCTTCGGAGGTTCGAGTAATACTCATGCTGTGTCATGGTAGCGCTCTCACTTTTATTATCGAGAATACCCCCACCACTGACACTACCCCCACCACTTTGTTGAAGGAAATTATTCAAGCGGTAGGCATTCTTCAAAGCACACTGTGACCTTCGATGTTTAAAACTTTTTGATGAAATACAAAGTTCATTAAAGTAGCATTGGAAATCTCTATCTATTATTGCATTTATCACTTCATTGCTTGTAAATGATTGTATCCAATTTGCTTTTTCCAATCCTCTTGTGTAGATAGTTTTAAACTCTTTACAATAATGATTCATAATATGCGGCATCATGTTATAATGAATAAAACCTTCATCCCATTTTAAGTTATGAAAATGTTTGTTTAACCATTTGTTTGTAACTTTCGCTTTAGTTGTTAGTTTATTGAATGGAAATGGAGGTTTGAACAAGTAATGATAAATTACAGATGTGTTCATATCCAAAATTACTAATTCTTTAATAATGAAATTTCCATCATTCCCTCGAAAAGCTTGAAATTCAATTATACCTCTTTTAACTTCCATTAACTGTGATGCAGTAGAAAACGAAACCCGTTTGTTCATGATGAAGTCTCATCCACAACTGACTGTTATTACAAACACGATTGTTCTTCTTTTATTTCTTGCGCTTCTTCGTTTATATTAAAATTGGTGTGATAGTTGTTTAATTGTCTCCACATATCCACTTCTTGAGGTATTCGATTAAAAATTGAAGTATCCACAGGACCATATAAAATTGGAATGAATGGTTGTCTGTCCAATGTATCGATTAGATAATCTTTAATTATTGTACTTGAAAATATTAGTTGTTTCAAATATCTGGTGACGGGACCGGTAGTACAACTTAAAGTGTAAAATTCTTCTTTAGTAAAATATAATTTAACATTGTGGGTAGTTAAATCTCTGAAGCGAACAACTTGTCCCCCACGATGTTTGATTATATCAACTTCAATATTTGATTCTAATAAACTTAATCTTGTTCTTTTTCCAAATGTGTTGTTAGTTAAATAACATTCCAAAAGATGTAAATGTTTCATTAGAGAATCCCAAGAAGTTTCAGTAAAGATAACCATTTTACTTCCTTGATTTAACATAACAATTGGTGAATAATCCAATGATTTTACAATTCCAACAGATATACTTTTTGTCATGCATGAAGAAATAGGGTAGAAAATTCGAAGAAATACTTCTGTTAAAATATTTGTTGTAATGTTAACTTCAACCTTTTTTCTTTTTACTTCTTTTTCATCTTCTCCTTCTTCTTCTTTCTTCTTATGTTTGTTAAACTTGAGGAATTCATCCATTTCTTGTTCAACTTGCTTTTCTATATCAGAACTATTTTCATCCATTAGAGGTGTATTTTCTTCTCCGTTAGTAGAATTCATCTTGCGAACGATGTTTCCCAAACGACGGTTGAAGATAGAATGAAGTTTCTACTAGGTAATTTCCTGCTTTTATATTTTTTGTAAAATTTTTGAAATTTATACAATTACATAATTGTTTATTTTCAACTTGTGTTTTATAAACAAAATTCTAACCTTAAAAATTGAGGAAGATAATTCTAACCTCAATATTTTGCAGTAGTTGTACTAATTATTCTTAAAGTACATTCTTCACTATTCCGGTCAGTGGTGTGTAAGTAACTATTTTATCATGTAGAATTAGACAGTATGCCGAAGTTCCATCCGCTACTGGTTCTTCAAATTCCATTTCAATTTTTATATCTACACTTGATGATTTTACTGATTCATTTTGTTTTGAACAATCGATTACAATTATTGGAGCTTTGGAATAATACTGATCAGGTGATAATAGTGGTGTATTAGTCTTTCCATAATATGATGATTGAAATCTTGCATACATATCATATAAAATGGAAAAACGTTTTTTGCTAAACATGACATTTAAATTGTCATATGGAAAGAATTGAGAGTTTAAGAAAACTTTACAATTCTTTATTTTACAGTGATCAAATTGACCAGCATTTGCAGTAATAACATCTTTTCGCTTAGTTTGAAAACCGAGTATTATGTACCTTGCACGTTCCAAGTAAGTTGATGTTTTGACGGTCCATGTTTGTCGTTCTGTTTGGGGTAATGTAGGGTATTCATGAAATTCCCAACTTCGGAATGGCATTACAATGTCACGGTCAGATTTTAACTTTCTTAACAATACGATTCTATGTTCATCAGCCAATCTTACATGAGGTACTCTCCAAACAACTTTATCCAATTGTAGTTGCCATTCCAGTTTATCTTCCGTAGTTGCAGGGTCTGCAAGTATTAAGTCCTTATTAGTTGAAGATCTGAGTAATACTAATTCTTGTTTAACATTTATTATAACCCTTTTGTAATCTTCAGCAAATCCTAAAAGCAATCGTAAAGGTACATGAAAATCAAAATGACCGTTGGAAGCAGGTGTTATAGTGTCTTTATCAGGAGCAACCCATCCGGCAGTGACTATTGAATTCTTCTCATGTGGTGTTAATGATGTTAATCCTTTTAATGTAGTTGTTATACCAACCTTTTTTGTTGAATCAACTGTCACCCCTGATATCTCATATCTTATTTCATCAAAAAGATATGCCATTGGGTTATTTATAAAAGGAACTGTTGAAGCAGTTTTTCCATCCAATTTTAATACCCTTCCTTCGATGTACAAATAACTTTCACATGGTAATGTGTAAATATCTTGTTGTTGAATGGGAATTCTTATTTCATCATTATTGTTTAATTTTGATGAAGTGTAAGGGTTGTGTGTGTGATATTCCTTCTCCCATAGTGTTTCGTCGAATGTCGGTCCTTGAGATATATCCAGGATATCCATCGTTGTTAAGTTTCAATCCAATCTTTTGTAGAAAACGAATGTTGTCTGATGTTAACTCTTCCAATGTCGAGGAGCTACTGAGCTCCCGACTCTTCCGTTGTGGTTTAAATGATAATCCCATGTTGATTTTTATGTCGCCGCTCTGATGTGTATTCGTATAGTAATTGTTTCTCCTCTAAAGTCAACACTATGACCGTCTTGATCCAATATGTTCAGCACGATGTCTGAAATGAAACTGGTGTTTAACGGTAGGTATATCAAGTTTTGTGGCTTCTCAACAATTTTAAAACCTGGAGCAACTGTTGGATAAAATGTATGTAAAATATGCTGATTTACTCCTTCTCTATATGATCCATGTATAATATTACATGTTACATCAATACTATTTACTTTTAATATTGTAACAGTTGTATTACCTGAATGAGTAGTTTCAGGAGTTAAGATTTTCTTTTTTGTATCTGTAAATCCAAGTAAACTGCCAATAGAGTTTTTCATTCCAACATCGATATAATATTTTGAAGTTATTTCTGCTTTTAAAGTATTATTGTTTCCTTTAACGGTGATATTTTCTTCTCCGAGTTTTTTCTGTAGTAATTGGTTTATATCATCAATTTCATAAGCTCCAGTAGGAAATGTAATTATTTTCAATTCTGAGTATTTTCCTGCAGCATCCTTAGTTTCATAATAATGTAGTAAATTGTTTTTTCCTTCTGTAACATTAGGAATTGAATTGTAGGTAGTCAAATCAAGTAATGCAGCTTCCCATAATCTTTCTTTGGATAAACGCAATGCTGGGAATAGAGTACTTTTTAATGTGGATGAATTTCCACTCAGTGACACTGTATACGATGACATCTTAAAGGTGACTGACACTTTTCGCTAGAAACTCCAAACATAAATGTCCACATATTTCAGTATTGTTAGGTTGTTCTCTTTTGTAATTGTAAAAAATGTTTTTGGAGTTTTGAAAATAATGTTGAAGTTCTTTAGGCGGTGGTAGATTGCCAAAACTGTCAAAGTAGTAAACGGTTTGTCCGAGCTTTTTATAGCATACCCAATGAGTGCCTGGACCATAGGTGGAATCCAAATTTACTATTCCAGTTTCATTTTTCCATATTTTAGTTGGTAATGCATCTTTCATAAAAACTCCTCGAAAGAATGGTATTTTCAAACATTTTACATAATCATTTAACTGATGATTAGTTAAGGCTTTATTTGGAATTATCAATTGATTTTTTTTATTTAGTACACACGGTACGGTCTTAGGTATAAACCTGCTCCGTTTTTTACCATTGACCAAACAGAAGCCTTTTTTACTTTTGCTTTACGAGTTCTACGACGTCTCTTTCTAATATTTCCACCTTTTTTGGGAGCTCTTCTTTTTGCAGGTCTTCCTCTGCGACGTCGTCTTCCACCACCAAACTTAGCTTTTGTCTTCATGGCTGTTGTTACTGCCCAAGCCGCTGCTTTTTCTGCAATACTTGCGTCACTTGATTTTACTCTTTGCCAAGCTTTTTCTGCTAGAATTTTATCTGCTATTGATCTATTTGTTGAATCTTTAAACTTTGAATATGCTATATCGTGTTGTTTGCAAGCTTGATCTAATTTATTAATTCCAGGATCTCCTCTTGCTAAACGTTTTGCCAACTTAGTTCCAGGTCCACAATATTGATAACCTCCAGGAATATGTAATTCGTATGGTAAAGCGTCTATTGCTCGATTTACAACAGCACCAATAGGTATCCGTCTAAGCAGGGATAACGCAGTTGAAGTTATACCACGTCCTCTCTTGTTGCTGTCTTGATGATGACTGAGTGATACGGCCTTCATTATGTAGTCTTATATAAACTGGTGTGTTTACTCCACAAGATACATTACATAAATGAATAAGTTATGTATAATTTTTTATATTTAAACACTTAGTTATTCAAATTAATTATAAATTGATTTATAATTCTATTTTTAATCCAAGCTTCCCGTTCATCGGGTTGAATTATCACATGACTCGTTGTACTAGCTATATGATTATGGGTATCAATAAGTAAATTGCCCACTATTCTTATTAAACAATCTAAATTTACAGCATCTTTTGGATGTTGAGGATCATGTAATTGCATAATACGTTTATTATTACATGTGTAAGCTGTTGAATCACTTTTTGATGTTTTTATGACTTGTCCAATAGTAGCAGCATCATTTGAATCTTCGCCTGGTAAAATATTAATTATTTTCTTCATCTTTGCATCATATTTGGTCCCAAAGTGTTTATCCCAAGTTATTGTTTGTTTCATTGTAACACAATCATTTGCTTCGTAACCAGGATAAATATCTTTTATTCTTCTATTACGACCATTGTATGTACCTAATGTACCACCAGTAGCAATTAATGTTTGCACCATTAGAGGTACATCTGTATCTTTTATACCAAATCTTCCATTTGTTATTGTTTTACGTCCTGCATCCCATTCATCATTATTTCCTTGCATTAAATCAAACTTTTCATTTCCATGTATAAATTTATCTCCCCGCTTTAACACGGCATCTTCATGTTTTACAAAATTGGATGTTTCCTTTTTTAATTCTTTAGATAATTGTTCTATAGTAACAGCATCTTTTGGTTGGGAACCAAACTTTACATTTGTCAATGTTTTACCATGACAATCGATTTCATTAACATCTTGTAAAATACAGTTGTCCTTGATGTATTTTAGGTTTACAGCATCACCGTCTTCCTTTGGGTATCCAATGTCATTTATAATAAATTTATAAAAAGAATATCCATGTTCAGTTTTTTCCGGTATTATAGAATGTAAATATTCTTTATTAACTGAATCTTTATCATTTTTGGGATTTCCCACGTTGGTTATTCTATAATTTCCAGCATCATATGTTTGTCCATCTTTTAAGTTGTTACCCCATTGCAATTTTAAAGTATTTGAAAGTTCAGATGATAAGTACTCTTTAGTAATTGCATCAGAACCTTCAGTTGGTTTACCAACATTAATTAATCTATGTGATTCAACATCATAAGTATTCTTATGTAATTTCAATGATGTTGAAGTAGCTTCTTTTACTGTCTTTAAATTTGCTCCATCAGTATCTTCTTCTGGATCTTTAACTAATTTTAAACGTTTATTACTTATGTTATAGTCACCTTCAGGTGTTTGCGGTAATCCGCTTCTTTTTCTGTCTTCTCCAACTTGCACTCCTAATGCGGAGTAGCGTCCGAACTTGTCGACGCTCATGTTAGAACTGATACATCTTATACTTGTAACTTCTTTATATTTGCGGACAATTATACAATTATACCACGATTTTTAAGTTCATCAACTAAAGCCACCCATTCATTATTTAAACCAGTATGACCGGCTTCCATAGCTTCATGCAATAGTCTCATTCTGTCAACTAATTTATTGATGTCGTTGTAATAGATAACATTTGTATTGTATAGATTTTTCATTAATCCTTTACCAGATGTTGAAGTATCTCCTTTACTCTTTTTACCATGTTGTTCAAGAAGTGATAAATCCATAAGTGATAAAGATTTTCTTTTTAAAGGTTGTCTCACAGCCGGTGTGGTACGTAATGTTGGTAATTTTCGTGGAGGAAACAATTTTTTTATAACAATACTATATTTTGTTGCACGTGAACGATTAATCATTCCATCCTTTGAGTAGTTTCTTTTATGAGCGTTAGTATTTTGTAAAATTTCTTTAAAAGTATTTAAATCTTTTGCTGAATATTTTATTGGTATATTTTTAAAAATTAATTCATATAATCCTTTTGTTCCTTTATATTTATGGTCACCAATAATGATATAATCGTCTTGAGTTACTTCAAGCTTAGAGTTACCAATTTTCAATTCATTTCCATCAATTCTTGCTCCATATACATGTGATTTACTTAAATTTGGATTTGATTTCATGTCATGTAGCATTTTCATTATATATTTTCGTCCAAGAGGTCCATGTTGTAATATATCACTACTCAATTGAGTTAAATTTGGAATAGATTGTTCTGCTTCAGGTATTGGCTGTTCTTCCTTTTCAACAATTGATTCTTCTTCATTTTTTGTTTCTTCTTGTTCACTAGCACTTGTATATGAATCATCATCATCATCTTCTTTTTTTAATGCTTGTACTTCTTGTTTAGAAACTGGTAGTAAAACATCTCCTTCATAACGAGGTTTACCAATAGTTTCTGATATCTGTTTTAAAGGTTCCGTGATAGGTTTAAATGTATTCTCTAAAAATTCTTCTCTTTCACTTAAACCCATCCTTAATGCACGATTCTTTATCCTAATAGAATCACTGAGTGATTTTATTTCTTTTAATAGTTTTTCTTGATTCACCATGTTTACACTGTGAAGTTCAAAGTGTTACTAGATGTAGCATAGGTAGTTCAACGTATTAATACAAATTTATCCAATCCTATACGATATCTACCATTTTTAATATCTTCTTCTTTCATAATAACGAGAAATCCATATTTTTCATTCCATGCTTTACCACACATTTCTTTAAATTTATCAAATGGCATATCCGCATTAACATGATCATTATATATATGCTTTAAATTTGTCTCATCTTGCTTAAAGATGATTAACATATTTGCATTGTCTCTTATAAGTTGTTTTGGAATTTTACTGTATGTTTGACCAATATAAATGCTATCAATATTATTATGTCTTCCCATAGCAAAATAATTTCTTATAGTATCATGATTTTCACAAGAAACATCGTCAAATATAAAAATGGAAAATGGTTTTGCTTCACCTGGTTGCATTATTGTTTCACTAGCATTAAACTTGTAGAAATTCACTTCAGGTACACTTGCAAGTATTTTATCTAATAATTGATATTTTGGTTGTTGCAATGATTTTGAAAAAATATATATATATTGTTAAAGCGTAAACCTTTAGGATTAGTTATAAGGTTAAAGACAACATTAGTTTTTCCACAATTTGAAGGACCAGTTATTAAACATCTTATAGTATTTGGTAGTAATTCACCATGTTTACCATGATTTAACTTATTATTGTCAACTGTCAATTCATCAATATTATTAATATTAAATCGATCTTTTTGTTGTACAATCTCCATCTTGTTTAAAGGTTAAACACATAATGAGCTATTTAATAACTATACCAAGTCTTTTGAAGGAATCCAAGAGTCTTCACTTTTATCAAATCCTAACCACCTAACTTTAACCATATCCTTTTTCCTTTGTAAAACCTTTTCAACAAGATATACATCACCAACTGTTGATTTTAACAACTCATGTCCATAGAATCCACCTTGAAGTAATTCACCCTTATTATCCTTTAAAATGTAAGTTTCAGGTATAGTTGGTTGCACTTTATAAATTGTAAATACTTCATTAGTCCAATTTGGCAGATATCTTTTACTAAATACACCTTTGTATTTGCTTATAAGAACTTTATCATTAACCTTAAACTTTTTTGGTTGTAACTTTTCTATTTTTGGTGTTGTATTATTTTTGATGCGTTGTAATACAATTTTAGCATTAGCACTGTTTACTTGGATAGGTTTCATTCCAATGGTGCGATGATATTTGTTGTTATACTCTTTTATAAGTTGTGGTAATATGTCATACCACACATATGATCCTCGTTTTGAAAATTGTTTATACATAGCTCCTTTTAATGTTCTATTAAATCTTTCAATTATTGAAGCTTTAACTTCAGAATTTGTAGAATAATGATTTATTTTATATTTTTTCATCAAAGCTCCAAAATCTTTATTAAAATATTCTTTTCCATCATCCGTTTGTAAATGTTTAATTTTAAATTTATTTCTTTGTATTGTTGTCTCCATAGCTTTGGTAACACTTTTACCAGTCTTGTCCTTCAAGGGTAAAGCATCAGCTATTTTAGTAAAACAGTCTATAATTGTTAAAATATATTTAAATCCTTTGTTTAATTTACTGTGTGGTATCATTTCAATAAGATCAGCTTGGTAAAGATCATTCATTCCTTTAATGATTGTACTTCTTCTTGGAAATCTTCTTCTTGCTGGTTTATGTAGTTCATTTACAATCTTATCCTTTACACTTTCCATCTTAAAGTGTTGCTTGCACACTGTTTGTAGAAATACTGATCCATACAATGGTTTATTCTATTATATATAGTTGAAATATAGGTCAAGGTCATTTAATATTAGTGTAAAAAAGAGGGAACATGGCATTGAGCTTGCCATGTCCCCTCTTTTTTACGGAAAGGAAAAAGGAAGAAGGTAAAGGACGAAGAATAGGTTTACTGGTCGATAGGGTTTAAGGAATAGTGGCCAAATGGTAGAGTATTAATTTTATCTTCTAAAATATGTCGCTTGTCATCTTTGTAGCTTAATGCCCACTTTGTTTGTTTGACACTAAAAAGTTGGTGGTTATAACTTCTAATAGTGTTAAATGTTGCAGTTGTTTCAACATTTTCAAACAAACATCTTTTATAATGTTGAAACTGTACGTTCTTCTTTAGGAAAGATGTCTTTATTCCTTTAGCTTTTTTTGTGACTTGATATTCATTCCTTTCATTTATGTACAGTTGAAATGAATAGAGTTTAGACATTAATGCTACAATTTCCATCATCGGCACACCATTTGTTTCATCTTTAAATTTTCCCAATACTTTTTTGTTTTTGTCATAGTCGTAATTTGGATGGTCCTTAGGATAATCGGAAAAATCAAAATCATCTTTATATACAAAGGTCCGTAAATCCTCATACATGTCATTTGTTTTAATCCAGTAAATAAGTGCATCCGTATCCATATATACAATACCAATGTTATCTCTTCCATAATAATTAACCATCTTCTTATAATGAAACTCGTACATGTGTGTTTTAGAAATATCCAATATTGACATTCCAAGATATAAAGGACGATTTAATACAACTGATTTTTTGTTCATAGAAATGACGACAAGATTTTCATTTATAATTACCGATGAACCAAAATTTGGTTGTTGCACTAGTTTCTGTAATTTTACTGGATCAGTTACTAATTTGATATTCTTATGTTTCCTTTTGTTTTCTAAAGTTTTGCCAAATATTGCATTGTTCATCAGTTTGAAAAAATCTTTTTGAAAACTTGATGTAGCAGCAGCTCTTCTTCTTGTGTTGTTGTCGATGTACGGTTTCAGCCAACAAGATTGAGAGAATTGTAGTATTCGATTAATTTTTGTAATTTTTAATCCCAAGTCTAAAGCCTGTTGTATCATCCAATAATGTCCAACATACCTAGACTTATTGTTTAAAGTCATTAATAATTTTGGCCATCTTCCAGTAGGGGAAATTTCAGTCTTTGGAAGAAGTGGTAAATCGTAATGATGATCATGAAGATGTTCAGGATATTCAAAATCGACGTCAAAAATGTAACCAGTTTCACCATGCTTTGGTATATCCATTATGTTTCCAATTGATTCTGGATCTATCCATTTAAAATTATCATATGGAAGGGGATTTGACATTGCCCATCCGTATAAGTTATTTGCATCGAAATAACCTAGAAATGTTGTTGGTTTTGATGCATCATAATCGGGCAGATACTTATTATTAGCCTTAACATGTCTGGTTACACTTTGTGTCAATCCCCCTCGAACTCCTGATTCTAACATTAAAACCATATCTATATCAGTAAGAAGTTGTAATTTACAATTTTTTTCTTTCAACATGGCTTGCCATGCTAGTCCAGGTGAAGTGTATGAATGAAGAGGGTCCAATCCATATGCTGCAAAACATGTATTTCTAAATTCTTCCATTATATCACATAATAAAGTTACATCTAATTTAACATAAAAATCTGAATATTCTCCCAATGTTGTAAATCCTAATTCATTCCATACTTTACATGCATGATCATAATCCTCTTGAGATATGTCCATGTCGTATAGTTTACTTTTAAATTCTTCTTTTGGCGGAAGTGATGTTTCATTAAACTTTTCTAAACTGTCTATATAATCATATGGGAAAACACCTTTCCGAAGTACGAGATCCAGTTTGTCGTTACTTACAATCTTTTTTGTTTCAATAAAATCTTGTTTCCTTAAATTTTCAGAAAGTTTAGACAAACTCGACGGCATAAATCGGTAGGAGTCTAAAAATCTTAATTTGACATTTCCAACTGTTTTAGAGAAACTTATAAATTTTTCTGAAGTTTCAGCCAATACATCTATCGAACCATCGTCTCTTCCTAATTCAGGTATTATAAAATGAGCATCATACCCACTGAGGTTATGGAGAACCACAGGAATAAATAGTGGTAAACGATAGCTCAAATTACATTTATTACAAGCAGCACCCCTGTAATAACCTGTAAGGTGGTCATGATCTTTAACTTTATAATTGTCAATAGTAAATTCATTTTTACATAAGAAACAATGAGTTGCATTTTCATGTTGAATTTCCTCTTCTTCCTCCATCGGTTTCATTGGTATGATATTTGTATATAATCTTTGTACATTTTCAGCTATTAAATATAAATGGTCAAGAAATATTGTTTCCACATTTTCACCACGATATACTAGAGGTTCTGAAGTTAATCCATATTGGTTTAAATGTTCTTCTGATAATGTTGATTTAACCATTAAACAAAAACTATTTGGTTTATGCATTTGATATTTGACACTTTTTCTAGCTTCACAATTTTCATCTTCTATAGGAATTAGTGTTGATTCAAAATCAGCATATACAACTATAGGGATACGATATTGATGATGAACTTTTTGAAATGTAATAAATGCTCTGCTTTCTGAAGGTAAAATAATTTTTGCTTCATAATTATTGTTACATAATCTTTTGTGCTCTTGTAACCATTCCATTCCTTGTCTTCCTTCTCGTTGGAAATTAAAACATCTTTTGCAGATCAGCTTTTTGTTTCGATTTTTTGAAAGTTGTTTATTAACAAGAGAGTCAAATTTCTTTATATACACATAATGAGATACATCTCCTTGTGTTAGTAGTAGTAAATCTGTATGATCTGCTAGTTCTTCTTTAGCAATACGTAAAGGATAAACTTTATTTGAACTATCTAATCCAAAAACATTAATAGATGTGCCGGGATTTTTCTTCTCAAATTTTGATATATCTTTTAGTGATACAGGATAACTAATTCCTTGAAAGTTATATCTATATCTTTGATTTTCATAGTGCTGGTTTGGTTCATTACAATGATTTGGTACAAATTTACATGTCATCGCATATCTAAAACATTCGTTATCTTGATTTTTCACATTAACACATGATCTTGTATCTTCAATTATTTTTGGTAAACGAATATAACTAGATCCCATTAGTCCATATCCATGTTTATGAACTCTTATATTTAATCCTTCAATACTTATAAGACTCCACCCTGATCCTCGTCCTTCATGTTCCTGAATTTTAGTTAATATTTCTTCTATACATTTTTCAACTATTGAATCAATGTCTGAACTTCCTATGATAGTTTGATTTTTAGTTATAAATCCTCTTGGTGATAATTCTTCTTGTACATTTATAAACATAGCTTCTAGTAGTAATCCAAATTTGAGAAAATTCAATCTTTTTAATTCTTCTTTTAAAGTTCTACTGATGATTGGTTTTGCTTCTCTAATAAATTCTTCTAAGTTTAAATCTTCATTTTGAATCTTATGATGCATTACTACCTTTCCAGGTAAAGCTGATACTTGTAAATTTGGTAAAGTTGTTGTAGGTCTTGCTGTTATTTCATTTTGTTCTTCTTGTTCTTCTTGTTCTTCTATGTTGTTGTGAATTAGTTCCTTATGTATTTCTAACAGAATATCATCATTAAACGATTCCAAACATTTATCGCAATGATACATGTTTGGTGGTGTTCACTCTTCAAAATTTCGCCAATAAATGAAATGAGCTCTCCCTTTCCTTCTTTTATAATAGTTCCCCCACTACTATTTCATCTTCTTCTTCTTCACTTTCAGAAGAAAACAAACGTCTTGGACAAAATATTAATCTTCTACTAACAGATTCTTCATTAATATTCTCTATATGAATTGGAGTTTCAATATGTATTTCTTCATATTCAAATGATGACGAAGACTCTGATATTACTACATCCATATCCAAATTTTCATTCTCCACATCATTGGCATTTTCTTCTTCTGATGTTGTTACATCCACACCCATATCATTTATAGTTTCTACTTCTGAAGTTTCGCTATTATTTTCATCTTCTTCCATATTTAAATCCTCTAATTGAATTTTATACAATATTTCAATCATAGATTTCCTTGGATAATCGGTGTTGTCTACAGGAGCCATTTCCAGTAAATGAGGAATAACTGTTTTTGATCCGGCTTATATGATATTTTGCTAAGTATGTCAAGGTCATTTTTGATTAAGCGAGAACTGGGAATAGATCACTAAGCAGCATGATGATTCATTACTACAAAGTGATCTATTCCCCATTCTCTAAGAAGTGTCCAATCAATAACCAAAGTCCAAATTCATTTTTTTGTTTAATTTAAGTCTTTTACATCTTCTTCTTTTATTACACAATTTATAGGTTCATTGTTCGATGTTTCAATATGTTGTTTTATCTTGTGCTCCAGCTCTTCTATTCTTGCTTCCTTTATCATTAATTCCGATTGTAAGTAACTGATGTAATCAGCCGCCATGTCTACCGTTCTTGATCTTATTTCTCCTAACTTAACACCAGGAATCAATCTCTGTAGTTTGTAAAATCTCAACCTTATTCTTGACTCTCTTACTTTAGCCATTTCTCGAAATCTTTGTTTTCTATCTTCTCCTTTGCTTGTGGTCAAGTCCATACTTCTGACAAGTTTACTTTCAGAGTGATTCCTCTACAGTAGGCTTCTCCTTTATACACTTTCCCCCACCATTTTCAATTTCCCCCACCCTACTAATGTAGGTCAAGGTCATCCAATATAACGCGAGAACGAGGAATAGAGCACTAAGTGGCATGTTAGTCCATTACCACAAAGTGATCTATTCCTCGCTCTCTATTCTACATCTACTTTTTTTTCATTTTACTATTTTATTATTTTTTTTTTGTTTTTCTTGGGGGGAATGAGTGTTTACTTCTTACAATGTTCATTCTTCTTCTCCAACTTTTCAATTTTTTCTAACAATTCCAACAAATATGCATTGGTTGCTTGCAAAGTTTGTATTCTAGTACATCCCACTTTAATAGAGGGAACTGTTAACTGTAATTTTGTAAATTCTATCCTTTCTCTCTTGCACCTTTCTCTCATGTATGTGTTTTTCCTGATTCTTCCTGATTGAGCTGATATTAACTTATTACACTCCAAATGGGGTTTTGATACTTTAAATACTGATGTACAAAAATTAGTTGATGTTGTCGGCTGTTGATTTTCATAGAAATTTTGTGTTGAAGTAATAGTTTGCTGATTTCCATAACAATTTATACTTGAAGTGGCCGGTTGCTGATTTTCATACCAAATTGAACTTGAAGTACTAGGCAGCTGATTTTCATACCAATTTGAATTTGAAGTGCTAGGCTGATGATTTTCATAACAATTTGAACTTGAAGTATTTAGTTGATAATTTTGATGCCAATCCACAGATGCCAATACAGGTGTTGTGGAAGGATGCTCCATCGTTGTATAGAGTGAATTCTGTTCTACAATTTTGCTGGTTTTATCTCATTTCCCCCACCAATAACTTCTACATTTCCCCCACCACAATAATTTAAATTAGATACCAAACTTCTAGGGTCACATCCAAATCTTCTTCTTTTAAATATTTTATAAATGCAGAGCTTTCTGATGTTACATTAGGTGTGTTTAAATATGCCATTATTTTGTCATGACTTTCTTCATTGTGAATATAGCAATGTACATTTAGCAACTTTTGATTTTCTTCTTTAGACTTGACAAATCCTGCAACAGAGCTCCAATCTTCATATTTAATTTTAAAATGGCAAATTTCGAACTGCATGTTGTTTCAACAAATGCTGCAACAATATTAAAAGTCTCTTCAAACAGCCTACATTTATACAAGTTCTCCCACCACTTTATAATCCCCACTCTTTTTCTTCCCCACCTTCTTCATATGTAGAAGGGATATCATGATTTTAATGCACTATACTTAATAAATTCAAACAAGTTTTGTGCACAAATGTTACATTTTTTCTTGACTGTTTCAAATTTCATCACTTGGCCTTTTACAAGGTGAACTAATTTACCTCCATCATCTTCAAATTGTTCAAAGTCTAAAACAGATGCTTTTCCACAATCATGACACATTTTTGTTCCATCTTCAAAAATAAAAGCAAGATAAATACCAAATCCACTATTGTCCTTCTTAAATTTCATGACCATTTCACGAATTGGTTGAGGTATTTCACATTTATTTGATGTTATTATATAACGGTAAAGAAACCCATTATTGATAATTTGTTGTAAACACAAAACTAACAAGCTGTCCATAGTGTTAGACTTGTACTGAAAGTTATATCCATAACTATCTCTTTATATGCTCTTACCCCCACCACTTTTATGTAGGTCAAGGTCATCGGATATTAAGCGAGAACTGGGAATAGATCACTAAGCGGCATGTTATTACATTACCACAAAGTGATCTATTCCCTATTCTCTAAAAGGGGTGCTGATAATTTAGATTCCTAAAATTTCTTTTCCTTCTTCTTCACCTTCTTGAACAGTTGTATTACCAGACATGTGTGATATTAATTTCTTCAATTCTCGATTTTCCATTTCTAATGTTTTCAATTTTAGATCTCTTGCTTCAACTTGTACTTTCAAAAATTTGATATAACTTCCAGCCCAGTGGAGAGTTTTCAATCTTGGTGCTCCAAGTTCAATTCCTGGTATTTGAAATTGTAGTCTATTAAATTCCATCTTCATATCTTCTCGGTCTTGTCTTTCTTTTTCTAGTCGTTTTAATCTTTGTTTTTCCCTGAAGGAAGAAGTCGGATCACAAGGTACATGATGAAACATTTTGATCAACAATTTCTCGAAGAGTAAGCTTCTACACAGATAGTCAACACATTTATCCACATTCCCCCACCAAATTTAAGTCAGTAGTGGGGAGATGCCAATGGTGGGGAGACGTCAGTGGTGGGGAGAGTTATACTAATGTAATGGTTATTTCTACAGTTACACTCGCTCCATTCTCGAAAAGATATTTGTAATATGGTTCGGGATACTGTTCTCTTTCAGATCCCGCATGTTCTTGAATAAAGTTGAAAGCCAATTTTTTTGAATAATCATTGTGAAATACTTCCCTGACACAAACAAGAATTTTTTCTTCCAAAAATTTGACTTGAACCAATGGTATTTTGCTTACATCGTCCTTGTCCATGATAGGTAGCTTGTAGGTAAAAGTATTAGGTGGTAGTTTTTGTGGTTTATCCAGTAGAGAACAAAATTTCTTGTACAATTTCTCCTCAATGTCTGGAAAACGATGTATATCAAACAGATTGTAGTATGAAGGATCAAAAGGTATTTTACGAAACATCTTCGGTCACTAGTCTCTTTAAGACTGATCTCCTGCACAAATATTTAACACATTTATAAACATTCCCCCACCAACTTTTAACTTGTGGTGGGGATATTTTCCCTCCACTACTTCTTCAAAATAGTGGGGGTACCTTAGTCCAATTCAGATTCAGATTCAGAAGACAGTAAAGGTGATATGGGTGATTCCAATGATGAATCCAATATAAATATTTCAATAGCTTCCTTAATTATATCTTCATCACTATCATTTATCATTTCTTCAAATAGTTCTTGTTCAATCTGTACCATTTCTTCCTCTTCCATCATAGAATCATTATCAGTTTCGTCATAAGTTTCCTCTATGTTTTCTTCCTGTATTTCATTTGTGCTTTCAAAAACATCTTTAACTTGAGAATAATTAATAAATGGAGTATCTCTAGACAACATGTTTCTTTACTACTTCTTTTACTTCAAATAACAAACTATGTATCGCTTACTTAGTCTTATATATACTCCTACCCCCACTATTTTTGCAAAACAAAGGAATAGGAAGGGGGTTAGTATCTATTCTTCTCTATCTAGGTTATATTTCATTGCTGTCACATCTACTATAATTTTCTGCTCTTCAATTTTATTGCGAATAAATATTGTCCAAGGAAATAGTTCATTAATATTGTTAATTGTTACTTTTATACTATACAAAATTTCAAAATGTTCTACTAATGAAACAAAAACAATAACTCCTAGCTCATTGTTTCCCATAATTTTTTCTTCAATTTTTATCCGTAAGTTTGTTATTAAACTCCATATATTAATATCATTGGCTATAAAACCATCAAGTCTGGTAAGCATCTTGATGCTACAAGGTGTGGGTACAGACTAGAAACTTGGAGGTTCATAGCCTGCCTTTTCATCAATTTTAAAAATGGGGAGGGGGAAGGAATAAGGATTGGGAAGGGATAGGGTATAGGGTGGGGGGAAAAGTAATTTTGTTATTACACTACTTGTGCAAGAAAATAGCCACCAGTGTCCACACCTTGTTCATAGCACTCCATCATAGATTGTGCCCACTGCAACATGCGGTCTCTGTCATTTGGTGTGACAAGGAAAGAATGACTATCACCATACAATATAAAAGAGTCAATTCGTATATAACATCCTAAATTTAACCATTTATTAGCTTCAACCAAAAAGTTTTCTATTGTATCAAATGGAAATTGTGGATCAATTGCTATAACTTTACGTTCTTCACTAAGTTCAACACTATAATCATCATCTTCTTCACTCTCACTCTCACTATCATTATTTAAAATGTCTTCAGGTTGTACAAAAACATCGGAAATTTCGGAAGAATTAAAATGGTAATTCACATTAGGAGGCATTTTTTCAAATAAATAATATTTTAAAAGGTGGAGAAAAAAATACAAGAGATGTACTTCACGGCACAAAGTGCGAGTACAGACTAGAAACCTGAAGGTTCATAGCCCCACTTTTATAAATTTTAAATATGGGGAGGGGGAAGGAATAAGGATTGGGAAGGGATAGGGTGGAGGTGGGGGAAGGGTAATGTGGTTATTAAGCCACTCTTGCAACAAAGTACCCAACACCAATGTTCAGTTCGTATGATCTCATCACATCGTCCTGCCAAGTAAGAATTTGTTCTCGATCATTTGGAGTTACAAGGAAGAAGTTACTGTTATTGTAGACAATAGGTGAACCAATTATAATGTTGAATCCTAAATTTAGCCATCTATGTGCTTCAAAAATAAATCTTTCAACTACATCAAAAGGAAATTGTGTTTCTATAAAATATACTTTGAATTGTTCATTAATTTCAATTTCATCTTCACTGTCATCTTCACTTTCATCTTCACTGCTATTATCCATGTCTTCTATCACATCTTCTTCATGTTCTTGGAAAGCATCTTCTTCATGATGTTGGAAACCATCTTCAGGTGGTTGAAAAACATCTGCATTTTCTGAAGGATTAAAATTTTCATTAAAGTAAGGAAGCATTTTAAAAATAAAGATATTAAAACTGGCAGGAACAAAGCAACAAGAGCGGCGAAGCAACGAGAGTGGTGGAAGAAACCAGAATGAAACACTAGCCATAGCCGGCGCGTCTTTTATAACGGTATGCAAATGAGAGGGGTTAGCAGCCGGCCATGACCGGTCATTGGCCCGGGAGGTGGGGGAAGGAGTGGGGGAAGGAGTGGGGGAGAGGGGGGGGGGCTCCATTTTTTCGGGGGGGGGGGGTCATTGACCTTTCAGGTCCGGTCATTGACCCTAAGGAGTGGGGATGGACACAGAACCCTCCTTTGCTTACTACTACACGGATCAAACTAGCCATGTACCAGAACTTATTTCTGCTAAGTCGCATGTAAGCTAAATAGCTTACATCCCTAAATTTAAGTCTTAGGTGGCCCTGAAAAGGGCCGTTTGGCTGGGTTTGGTGGACTGCTATGGAGCTTAAGGCATAAAAAAATAAGGGACTTCAATGTTGTTTTCCAAATGGATTTCAGCAGGATCGGCTTGTGTAAACTTGTACAAATTAATTGCACAAATATCACATTTTTCTTCTTCTGGGATGATAAACTTGTATGACAAGTAACATTTGTATTCATAAATTCCACCATCTATTGTAAAATCCAATAATCCATTTCCTATTGCAGCCGAACCACATTCTGGACACATATTTGTTCCATCCATAAATTTATACTGAAGATAATGAAAAAGTCCAAAATTTTCCCTATAAAAAGAATACACTTCTTGACGTAGTGTTAGTGGAAGGTTTCCATCTTCAAATGCAAGTTCCGCCAACACTATATTTGAAACTATCTGTCGCAAACATAATTCTAATAGAGTAGGCATGTTGCAGCAGTGGTCTCACGGATTGGAATGAAGACTCTGGAGTAGCTAGTATAACGGTTAGATGTAGGTAGACAACCGGTCATGACCGGCCATTCACCCAGAGGAGTGGTAGGGGAAAGAATGGTGGGGGAAGGAGTGGTGGGGGAAAGGGGGGGGGGCTCCATTTTTTCGGGGGGGGGGGGGTCATTGACCTTTCAGGTCCGGTCATTGACCCGAAGGAATGCACACAGACACAGAACCATCCTTTACTCACTACTCACATGAAAGTAGGTCACGAGACTTAGAGTGTTAAAAAATAATGGGGGAGAAACACAACGCTATAACGCGTTGTGTTTCTCCCCAGTATTTTTTAAGCAATAATTTGGAAAAAGCTATGTGAATTTACTTGCTACGCCCCCACCTTGTAATACCATCCAGTTTGTGTCTGAGGAGATAGTCTTTAGAGTCTAACTCATAAACTGATTTCTCTTTGCGCAAGGATTCAATCACTTTAATATTATATCTTAAGCCGTTACAAGTTGCCAAAATGTGTTCGTTGTCAATAACACGTTCAAAAAAATAAACACAACCTCTCTTAAGCCTATTTCCTTTCACACCAATAATTTTGGATTGGTATTCAGTTTCTGTCACTTGTGGTTCAGAAATGTGTTTTACGACATGTACACGGCAAAAACTTTCGTTTTTTACACATTTCCTCCCACAAGGTGATCCTTTCTTAATTCCCCTAGTAAGCATTTCAGGGCAAGTAGTGGGACGGCTAAATGCCCTACGACGCTCTTCTTGTAATAATTGAAATTGCTCTGAAGGAGCGGGTTTAGGAGTAGGTTTAGGAGTAGGTTTAGGAGCTGGTTTAGGAGCTGATTTAGGAGATGGTTTAGTAGCAGATTGAGAGGAATCAGTTTTATGATAGGTATGATCTTTAGGTGTACTAAGTGGTGGGGTAGGAGGCAATGGTGATAGTGGGATAATAGGTGTGCTAAGACGATGAACAATGGTTTCAACGGAAGGGGTATTAGGATAGTGATGAACTGGCTTCTGCGGTGGCGGCATAGTAGTTGATGGTGGTGGCGGCATAGTAGTTGATGGTGGTACGGAGTCCTTTGAAGGCGAAGGCGAAGGCGGTGAAAAAATACTACGAAGTCTAGAAGTGTTAGTTGGCGGAAGAATAGCTCTAGAAGTTGAAGGTTCAGATGCAAGTCGGTTCTTGTAGCAATCAGGAAGGTTTTTGAGGCGAAGAGTTTTCTTAGGTGCAGGAACAGCTGTAGTAGAAATAGAAGTCGAAGTAGAAGTAGTAGTCGGTACAGAAGACATGGTTATAACTCCAAGTTCGCAGCGTAACGTCTGGAATCAGAATGAAACACTGGCCGCGGCTGGCTTGGCTTTTATAACGGTATGCAAATGAGAGGGGTTAGCAGCCGGTCATGACCGGTCATTGGCCCGGGAGGTAGGGGAAGGAGGTGGGGGAAGGAGTGGGGGAAGGGGGGGGGGCTCCATTTTTTCGGGGGGGGGGGGTCATTGACCTTTCCGAAAGTGGGTCAAGGTCATTCAAGATTTATAATGATCCAAGGTGATGGAAACAGTAATACTGTTCCCACCACCCTGTTTGCCTAACGGTTCCCACTCCCAACCCACTAGTTACGTTCTGCAAGGGAGGTCCCTGGGCCGTCCGCATCAAAGCGTAACTTCCCGTCCGCATCAAAGCGTAACCATTAATTTCAGGGAAACTGGAACAGTTAATGCAGAAACGCAACTCTAACCCCACCCAAACTAATCCCACCCATCATATTCCTAAACAAAATGCAAAAAAAAGTCCGACTTGCGGATGTCCCACCCATTTTAAATGAAGTTCAACTGAACTTCTGAATTTACAGTTAATCTACCCCCTAACATCTAGCTGTAAGGCAAAACAAATGCACAAAACAAACATAAATTATTAGTACCAACACATCATTATTAAAAACCAAATAATTCAACACAACCAAATACCATCATTATTCTTAAAAATTAATACACCTTAATGCTAAACCCAACTTATAACTAACATCGCAATGCGCAAATTATTTCTTAAATTAAATACACCTTAAAACTAAACACACACACACACACATACCACATTGCATTAAAAAACGCAACATAGTAGAAGAAGTTCAAATATATATAGGCCTACTATATATTTGAAACCTCTTGCTGAGTCGCCAACAACCTTTCGCTATGAAAGTTTGTTGGCGACTGAAGCAAAGATATAGCTCCTATCGCTCCTCGGGTTTTCAAGGAGTGGGGGAAGTTGTTTCACTCCAGTACAGTGTTCAATCCAGTCCAATTCGCAGCAGTGTAAAAGGAAGGCGAAGGAGTGGGGAGCAGCATATGCACAGCAACGCAAAACCAAGGTTTGAGGTTAGAATTATCCATGTGCAGTAGCGCTAAAGTGAGTAATACAGGACTAGGCGCATGCGCAATAGCATAGTCACTATTCCGATCCGGAGAACTCGTTGCATGCGCAGCAGGTTTGAGGTTAGAATTATCCATGGCAGCTGCCATATTTAGTCTGGTTTCACCACATAAAGTCAACAACCGGTGGTGACCGGCCATTGACCTGGAAGAGTGGGGGAAGGAGTGGGGGAAAGAGTAGGGGAAGGGGGGGGGGCTCCATTTTTTCGGGGGGGGGGGGCTCCATTTTTTCGGGGGGGGGGGGAGGTCATTGACCTTTCCGGTCGGTCATTGACCCCAAGGAGTAGGGGTAGACACAGAACCCTACTTCTCTTACTACTCAAGTGAAAGTCGGTCAACCAGTCATTTGCTTGCCATCTGCCGCCATCTGGCTGGAGTTATTGCCTCTATAAAGGTGGGTAGTTTATTTCGCTACAAACATTCATTGCCTCGCATCCGCTCGGTCATCATCTCTCGTTAGTTTTATGTTATGACTACTTCACTTACTAGGTTTGAGGTTAGAATTATCCATGAAATAGCCTTTGTAAATTCTAACCTATAAAATTACTACTCTGGCTTTCTGTTTCAATTTCTTTTACACTTCATTTTATATCTCAGTCTTCTTTTAACTTCTGAACTTAACACATCGATTATAATGACTGCACAATGTTTAAAATTAAAGCTTTTGCGAACACAACACATATTACGAAGTACTTCTAAACCTTCAATTTCAAAGTGTAAAACTAATTTAAATAGAGTTAGGAAGAAGTACAGTTTTAACCCATTATACTGTTCAACAACTTCTCAGGTTAATGTTGATGATAGTGTTATTTACGACATTTTACGTTCTATGTTACACTTAAATAACTTAGAACTTGTTACACCTATCGACTGTGTTCAACAAGTTTTTTTATTTTACCCCCACCATTCCCTATATAAGGGCCCCGACAATAATTCCTACTTCATTATCTTCTATGCTCTTCAGCTAACAACATCTCCACTCTAATTCACACTACAATAATAATGGAAACCAACCAAGAAAATGTTCAAGTTCATGAAATATCATCAACAACTCATCCAAGGGAAAATCCTTCTAGAAATTCAACTTCAACAACTCCTCAGATCCCTGTACAAGTTCCAGATGTATCTTCTACAACAATAAATGATGTAGAAGCTATTCTTCAATCCCTTGTCGGTTTCGACTGACCTGTATGATGATCACCGATAAACTGAACTCTTAGAGTTCAGTCTTTTTTAAAACCCCCTCCATATGACCTTGAAGCAATTATCCCCTCTCCTTTATACACTAACTCCTACTTCAAAAATTAACACCATCTCCTCACCCCTTCTCCACCCCTTCATTTGATTTAGCCTCTCCCCACCTGAAGCTATATGGCATGGCATATGGCGGCAGCGACTGATTTGGCAGCTGGCCGATGGCAGCTGGCCGGCAGCGGCTGGCAATTGGCACGACTTCCGTTTTGAAAGTAACCAAACCCCACTACTCACTAGCCGCCATTTTGTTTTTTTTTCACGTAATAATATTTATTTCCGTAACGAATGGTTGTATTCAGTTCATATTTGGTATGAATCTTTATCATACTAATGTACATTTTCAGGAAAAAAATAATTTTTTCT